>PVIY010031793.1:0-16862 GCA_004026745.1 Myrmecophaga tridactyla | reverse complement strand
CCTCCCATTGTTTAGGCCGTCTTTTTACTTTCTTGATGAAGTTCTTTGATGTGCAAAAGTGTTTAATTTTGAGGAGTTCCCATTTATTTATTTCTTTCCCCAGTGCTCTTGCTTTGGGTGTAAGGTCTATAAAACCGCCTTCAATTATAAGATTTACCAGATATTTCCCTACATTTTCCTCTAACTGTTTTATGGTCTTAGACCTAATGTTTAGATCTTTGATCCATTTTGAGTTAACTTTTGTATAGGGTGTGAGATATGGGTCCTCTTTCATTATTTTGCGTATGGATATCCAGCTCTCTAGGCACCATTTATTGAAGAGACTGTTCTCTCCCAATGAGTTGGCTTGACTGCCTTATCAAAGATCAAATGTCCATAGATGATAGGGTCTATATCTGAACACTCTTATTCCATTCCATTGGTCAATATATCTATCTTTATGCCAGTACCATGCTGTTTTGACCACTGTAGCTTCATAATATGCCTTAAAATCAGGCAGCGTGAGACCTCCAGCTTTTTTTCCCTCAGGATACTTTTAGCAATTCGGGGCACCTTGCCTTTCCAGATAAATTTGCTTATTGGTTTTTCTATTTCTGAAAAGTAAGTTGGGATTTTGATTGGTATTGCATTGAATCTGTAAATCAATTTAGGTAGAATTGACATCTTAACTATATTTAGTCTTCCAGTCCATGAACACGGTATGCCCTTCCATCTATTTAGGTCTTCTGTGATTTCTTTTAACAATTTCTTGTAGTTTTCTTTGTATAGGTCTTGTCTCTTTAGTTAAATTTATTCCTAAATATTTTATTCTTTTGGTTGCAATTGTAAGTGGAATTCGTTTCTTGATTTCCCCCTCAGATTGTTCATTACTAGTGTATAGAAACACTACAGATTTTTGAGTGTTGATCTTGTAACCTGCCACTTTGCTGTACTCATTTATTAGCTCTAGTAGTTTTGCTGTGGATTTTTCAGGGTTCGACATATAGTATCATATCATCTGCAAACAGTGATAGTTTTACTTCTTCCTTTCCAATTTTGATGCCTTGTATTTCTTTTTCTTGTCTAATTGCTGTGGCTAGAACTTCCAACACAGTGTTGAATAACAGGTGTGATAGTGGACATCCTTGTCTTGTTCCTGATCTTAGGGGGAAAGTTTTCAGTTTTTCCCCACTGAGGATGGTATTAGCTGTGGGTTTTTCATATATTCCCTTTATCATTTTAAGGAAGTTCCCTTGTATTCCTATCCTTTGAAGTGTTTTCAACAGGAAAGGATGCTGAATTTTGTCAAATGCCTTTCCTCCATCAGTTGAGATGATCATGTGGTTTTTCTGCTTTGATTTGTTGATATGGTGTATTACATTAATTGATTTTCTTCTGTTGAACCATCCTTGCAATCCTGGAACGAATCCTACTTGGTCATGATGTATAATTCTTTTAATGTGTTGCTGGATTCGATTTGCTAGAATTTTGTTGAGCAGTTTTGCATCTATATTCATTAGAAAGATTGGTCTGTAATTTTCTATTTTTGTAATATCTTTGTCTGGCTTTGGTATGAGGGTGGTGATGGCTTCATAGAATGAGTTAGGTAGCTTTCACTCCACTTTAATTGTTCTGAAGAGTTTGAGCAGGATTGGTACTAATTCTTTCTGGAATGTTTGCTAGAATTCACATGTGTAGTCATGTGGTCCTGGACTTTTCTTTTTGGGAAGCTTCTTAATGACTGATTCAGTTTCTTTACTTGTGATTGGTTTGTTGAAGTCGTCTATGTCTTCTCAAGTCAAAGTTGGTTGTTCATGCCTTTCTAAAAAGTTGTCTATTTCATCTACATTCAAGTGTTTATTAGCATGAAGTTGTTCATAGTATCCTGTCATTACTTCCTTTATTTCTGTGGGGTCAGTGGCTCTGTCTCCTTTTCCATTTCTGATCTTGTTTACTTGCATCCTCTCTCTTGTTTTTGTCCTTCTTGCTAAGGGTCCATCAATCTTATTGATTTTCTCATATCACCAGCTTCTGGTTTGGTTGATTTTCTCGATTGTTTTCATGTTCTGAATTTCATTTATTTCTGCTCTCATCTTTGTTATTTCTTTCCTTTTGCTTGCTTTGGGGTTAGTTTGCTGTTCTTTCTCTAGTTCTTCCAAGTCTACAGTTAATTCCTGAATTTTTGCCCTTTCTGCTTTTTTGATATAGGCATTTAGGACAATAAATTTCCCTCTTAGCTCTGCCATTGCTGCTTCCCATTAGTTTTGATATGTTGTGTGTTCATTTTCATTTGTCTCAAGAAATAACTGTTTTCTCTTGTGTTTTCTTCCTTGACCCACTGGTTGTTTAAGAGTGTGTTGTTGAGCGTCCACATATTTGTGAATTTTCTGGCACTCTGCTTATGATTGATTTCCAACTTCATTCTTTTATGATGTGAGTGTTTTGTATGATTTCAATCTTTTAAATTTTTGAGACTTGCTTTGTGACCCAGCATATGGTATATCCTTGAAAACAATCCACGAGCACTTGCGAAAAAGGTGTATCCTGCTGTTGTGGGGTGTAATGTTCTATAAATGTCTGTTAAGTCTCGCTCGTTTATTATATTATTTAAATTCTCTGTTTCTTTATTGATCCTCCTTCTAGATGTTCTGTCCATTGATGAGAGTGGGGAATTGAAGTCTCCAGCTATTATGGTAGATGTGTCTAATTCTCTTTTCAGTGTTTGCCTCATGTATTTTGGAGCATTCTGGCTCAGTACATAAGTATTTATGATTGTTATGTCTTCTTGTTGAATTGTTCCTTTTATTAATACATAGTGTCCTTCTTTGTCTCTTTTAACTGTTTTATATTGAAGTCTAATTTGTTGGATATTAGTATAGCTACTCCTGCTCTTTTCTGATTGTTATTTGCATGAAATATCTTTTCCCAATCTTTCACTTTCGAGTTATGTTTATCCTTGGGTCTAAGATGTGTTTCCGGTAGACAACATATAGATGGATCTTGTTTTTTAAAAAATCCATTCTGCCAGTCTGTGTCTTTTGATTGGGGAGTTTAATCCATTAACATTTAGTGTTATTACTGCACAGGTAGTACTTTCTTCTACCATTTTGCCTTTTTGAATTTTATATATCTCATTTTTCTTCTTTTACCTTTATGATAGTCTTCATTTCTACACTCTTCTCCACACTTCTCTCTCCTGTCTTTTTGTATCTGCCTCTAGTACTCCCTTTAGTATTTCTTGCAGAGCTGGTCTCTTCGTCAAAAATTTTCTCAATGATTTTCTTGTCTGAAAATGTTTTTAATTTCTTCCTCATTTTTGAAGGATAATTTTGCTGGATATAGAATTCTTCCTTGGCAGTTCTTTTTTTTTTTTTTTTTAGAAAATGAAATATATCATCCCATTGTCTTCTTGTCTCCATGGTTTCTGCTGAGAAATCTATGCATAGTCTTATTGGGCTTCCCTTGTATGTGATGGATTGCTTTTCTCTTGCTGCTTTCAGAATTCTCTCTTTCTCTTCGATCTGACATTCTGATTAGTAAGTGTCTTGGAGTACGTCTATTTGGATTTATCCTCTTTGGGGTATGCTGCACTTCTTGGATCTATAATTTTAAGTCTTTCTTAAGGGTTGGGAAATTTTCAGAAAGAATTTCCTCCATTAGTTTTTCTCCTCCTTTTCCATTCTCTTTTCCTTCTGGGACACCCACAACACATATATTCCGTGTGCTTCATATTGTCATTCAGTTCCCTGAGTCCCTGCTCATATTTTCCCATTCTTTTCCCTATATTTTCTTTTGCTTATTGGATTTCAGATATTCTGCCCTTCGGTTCACTGTCTTCTGCTTCTTGAAATCTCACAGTGTAATTTTCCATTGTTTTTTTCATCTCTTCTACTGTGCCTTTCATTTCCATAGGTTCTATGATTTATTTTTTCAGACTTTCGATTTATTCTTTTTGTTCATTCCTTGCCATCTTTATATTCTCCCTCAATTCATTGATTTGATTTTTGATGAGGTTTTCCATGTCTGTTCGAAGATTCTGAATTAATTGTTTCAACTCCTGTGTCTCATTTGATTTGTTGGTTTGTTCCTTTGACTGGGCCATATTGTCAGTTTTCCTAGTATTATTTGTTATTTTTTGCTGGCTTCTAGGCATTTAATTACCTTAATTAGTTTATTCTGGAGATTTTCACTTCTTTTACCTAGGATTTTCTTGGTGGATGCCTTGGTTCTCTATCTGTTCTTTGACATTCAGTTCAGCTTATTCCCGCCCACTAACTTAGTTTTTTTTTAACAGAGCAGAATTTTTCAGTTCTTGTTTCTTACCATGCCTGTATGGTGTTCCCCCCGCTCCCCCCCCCCCCCAGGAGGATCTACTTAAGCATTATATACCCCAGCCAGATTTTCCCAGACCAGACTGGCCTCCTGTCAGGAGGAAAGAGTCACCTGGGTCAGTTTTCCCCGAGGGTGAGACCCAGGAGGTTGAAAGACTTTCATGTGAATTCTCTGGACTCTGTGTTTTTCCTATCCTGCCCAGTATGTGGTGCCGTCTGCCTTTGGGTCCCACCTGCATATCATGATGCAGTACCTTTAACTTCAGAAGACTCTCCCTGCTGGGGGGCGTGGTGGAGACAGAGGAGAGGTTGTAGGCTGGCTTTAATCGCTTCAGATTTCCAAACCCTGGGGTCTGAATTCCTTGAGGGAGAGAATCCACCTAAGCTGTGCCCCACCCCTCTCCTGGGGAGGGCACAGGATCCAGACAAGCTCTCCCAAAAGCTTGTTTCTTCTTACGCCTGGGGCAGTTGCTACCTGAGAAGCCCTGCTGCTGTATCCAAAAGGCAGTCTAGCCTTTGTAGAAACACAGTCAAAAAAAACCAAAAGAGTGAAATCCTTCTCAGAGCAGGTCCCCCCCCACCCCCCGCACCGTTCCTTAGGTTTGCCAGTCAAGAGCATAAGTTGGTATGCTGTTTTGTGTACCTTCAGGTCCTGTGTGCTCCCTCCTTTCCTTCAGGGCCCAGACCCTTTCAAGTATTATGTGCTATCTGGTCCAAAGAACCTCTGTTTCTTTTTTTGTATTTTTGTTCGCCCTGCCCCCTTGCCTCCAGGGCAAAAACCAGCCACCTTTGCTTTGACCAGGTTCAGCTGAGCTGGGTGCTTATTTTTAATAGTCAGAATTTGTGAATTAATTTCACAATTGATGCTTATTTGCGCTCAGCCCCTGCTGCTGGTAAAGTCCCTTTCCTTTCTCCTCTGGGAAGCAGCCTGTGTGGGAGGGGCGCTGGCTGCCGTAGGTTGGGTAACTAACGGTTCTGAGGGGGGCTCGCAGCCAATCCAGCTGGTCCAGACTGGGGTATGCTGTGTGTCCGGTCACTGACATAGCCCCGACAGTTGTTCTGTACTGTTCCTGGCTATTTAGTAGCTGCTCTGGAGGATGAACTAAATTCCACACCTCGCTAAACCGCCATCTTGGCACCTTAATCGATATCTAGTTTTAATTTGCCATTCCCTAATGAGCATCTTTTTATATGCTTATTTACCATCTATATATCTTCTTTGGAGATGTCTTTCTAGATCCTTCATCCATTTTTAAATTGGTTTGTTTGTTTTCTTATGTGGAGTTTTAAGATTTCATTGTAAATCTTGGATACAAGTCTTTTATCATATATATTTTTCCTGACATTTATTTAAAAAAATTCATGATTTTTAGAAAAATTTACGAGAATAAATCAATGGTTATTCGTACTGTATAAATGATACTGTGTCCTTTTAAGTGTCATATTATTGCTGATATTAATGATTACTTGGTCAAAAGGAGTTTTCATGTTTTATAGAGAATCCTCTATAAGGTTTATTTTTCCATTGGAAATAATATAAACTTTGAAACTGTGTGAATATCTGTTCCTAATTATTATTTTTTATTTTATATGCCGTATGGTTGGGGTCACATTTCATTCTTTTTCATGTGAATATCCTGTTATGGCAGACCATTTGTTGAAATTTCTTTTTGTTTTGGAGGGCATGTCCAGGAACTGAACCCCGGTCTCCCACGTGGCAGGCAAGAATTCTACCATCGAACTACCCATGCTCCCCCTACCCCAATAATTCTTATCTAATGACTTCAGCATCTCTCTCTTTTTTTTCAATGTGTAAATGCAGTTGTTTAATGGTTACCGTTTGTTTCATTCATTTACAGAAAATTGCATTCTTTCTAGTTCATTATATTGAACAAACATTCAAATTACCTAACTATACATAATGTTACACATTTACATTTTATGAAAACAAAGCTTGAAGGAATATTTATAAATGCCACCTTGAATATAAGATGACAAATTTAAAAGAGATTTTTAAAAGAAATGCAATTTTATTGAGATATATCCACACATCACATACTCTATCCGAAGTATAGAATCAGTGGCTCACGGTATCATCATATAGTTGTGCAATTGTCACTACCGTCAATTTTAAAACATTTTCATTACTCTAAAAAAAAAAGATAGAAAAATAAAATAGAAAAATCAAAACATCCCCACCATTATTATTATTATTATTCTCATTTTGTCATTGTTTTATTACATATCTACCCATACACTGGATAAAGGAGGTGTCATTCACAAGATTTTTACAATCACGAGGTCACACAATAAAAGCTCAGTTATCAAAGATCAAGGTTTCTGGATTATCTTTCATCAATTTCACGTATTTCCTTCAAGCTATTCTAATACATTAGAGACAAAAAAGAAATATCTGTATAATGAGTCAGTAGTCATAATCATTCATTAAATCCTAATTTCTCAGTTATACCTCCTCCCTCTCATTTATTCTTTCAATCTTCAGGGATATCTGGGCAATGAATGTTTTAACTTCTTTGTGCTTGCATGGGTTGTTGACCTCATGGGGTAGAGGAATGAACCTTGTTCATGTTCTTGGAGAGACTGGTTCCTCTGGGTTTTAGGGCTTATTTGGGATGGGAACAATCTGCAGACCTTAAGATCCTGAAAAAATAAACTTACTAAGAAAAACTTTTATAGATAGAGTCCAGGGTATTCTTTAGGGCTTTCAGGAATACTGGTAATGGAGGCTTGGCTTCCTGTGGCAATTTGCCATATCTGGCTGAAGCTTGCATAATAGTAACCTCCGGAATGACCTCTTGACTCTATTTGAAATCTCTTAGCCACTGAAACTTTATTTTGTTTCATTTCTTTCACTTCTTTTGGTCAAGAAGATATACTCAATCCTATGGTGCTAGAGTCAGGCTCATTCCTGGCAGGTTAATTTAGATTGTATGGTACCCAAAATTTGAATTTTGGACAAAATAAATACCTCTTCCTTTGTTTTCACACAGAAGTTTAGGTTTTAAAATGCAGCCAGTATCATCTTTTACTCTGTATTCTGATTTACATTAGTCCTAACTAGGTCTCTTTCATTCATATCTCTAATTGAAGTCTGATCTCTTTGTCAGATTCTGTAACAGTTGCTATATGAAGTAATACTGCCTTTCAGAGCTGGAGAACAGAGTCTCAGGTTTCACCCAGATACCCAAAGTTCCAGGGACCAACTAGGTTATACACAAAAAACACAGCATCTCAGAATTTAGAAATAACAGTTAAAATACAGGAATAAATGGGGATACTGTATATGGGCTTACAATCTAGTCCCCAGTTTTCTGCCAAGCATTTTCATGTAGTATTGTGCTATTAATTTCTGAACTTCTACAATGCACCTTGTTGAACATTCTGTACTCCTTAATCATCAATTGCCCAATCTCTGCCCATTTTCTGTCCCCTGCTAACGTAAGCTCTTGAATTCAATTCTCAAGAGTTTGCTTATTATAGTTAGTTTATATTAGTGAGACCAAATGATGTTATGTACAGGATTTGACAAATTAGTACAACTGCTGAATCTGTTTATCTATTTATTTATTTGTATGGGCAGGCACCAGAAATCAAACCTGGGTCTCTGGCATGGCAGGCGAGAACTCTGCCAGTGAGCCACTGTTGCCTGACCTGAATCTGTTTATTTTGAAAAGTGTTTATTTACTCACCATACAATCTATCCTAAGTGTATACTCAATGACTCCCAGTATAAACACATATTTATATGGACAGATTCGAAAGGCTTTTGTACCCTAGAAAAGCCATGTCTTAATCCTGATCCATCTTGTGGAGGTAGCCTCTCTTTTAATCTCTATTCAGCACTGTAGGTTGGAAACTTGATTAGATTATCACCATGGAGACGTGACATGCCCAGTTGTCGGTATTGGCCTTTGATTAGCGGGAGATGTGACTCCATCCATTCCAGGTGGGTCTTGATTGTTTTACTGGAATCTTTTAAAAGAGGAAACATCTTTTGGAAAAAGCTGAAATGCCACAAGCATCACAAAAGCCTAGGCAGCCAGACACCTTTGAAGATGAAGAAGGAATATACCTGAGGCTTCATGAACTAAGAAGCCTGGAAAGAAAGCCAGCAGATGTCACCCACGTTCACTATGTGCCTTTCCAGTTGAAAGAGAAACCCTGAGCTTGATCGGCCTTTCTTGAGTGAAGGCAATCTCTTGTTGTTGCCTTAATGGGGACATTTTCATGACCTTAGAACTGTAAACCTGCAACTTAGTAAATTCTCCCTTTTAAAAGCAGTTCTGTTTCTGGTATATTGGATTCTGGCAGCTAGCAAGCTAGAATATTATGTATTCACCACAACAATCAAAATGAGAACATTTCCATTTCTTCTGCAAGGAAAGAAGAGGGGAAAAAAAAAGGAGAAAAACAACAAAAATTTAATGCCCTCCCCCCCATATCCCACGCTTATTGACATGTAGCTTTGCTGTATTGCCTTGTTACAACTAATGAAATAATATTACTGTTAAATATAGACCATGGTTTGCATTAATTGTAATTTTTCCATATAATCCATCCCATTTTTAACATCTTGCAGTGGTGACATTTGTTCTCCCTCATGTAAAAACTTTCTTATATTTGTAAATTTAATCACCATCATTATATGGTCCACTCCAGGTTTTGCTAAGTTACACAGTCCCATTTTTATCCTCTTGTCCTTTCTTTCTTTCATACATGCCCCTAACCTTTGACTTTCAACCATACTCACACTCAGCTTTGTCTGTTATACTTACAGTATTGTGCCACTGTGTTAGTTAGATTCAGTTGTCAACTTGGCCAGGTGAGCATACCTAGTCTTGTTGCTGCGGATATAAGCCAACGGTAGTGAACCTCATCTGTTGCCAATTACATCTGCAGTCAGCTAGGAGGCGTGTCTGCTGCAGTGAGTGATGTTTGACTTAATTGGCTTGTGCTTAAATGAGAGAACGCAAGGTAGCATAGCCTAAGCAGCTCGCCATTCCTCATCTCAGCACTTGCAGCTCAGCCCAGGCCTTTGGAGATGCAGAAAGAAGTCACCCCGGGGAAAGTTGTTGGAACCCAGGGGCCTGGAGAGAAGACCAGCAGAGACCATCCTGTGCCTTCCATGTAAGAAAGAACCTCAGTGGAAAGTTAGCTGCCTTTCCTCTGAAGAATCAACAAAATAAATCCCCTTTTATTAAAAGCCAGTCCATCTCTGGTGTGTTGCATTCCGGCAGCTAGCAAACCAGAACAGCCACCATTACAAAGTATTTTGATATCCATTTCTGAATCTTTATAATTAATCCTGTTGAGCATTGTATACTCCTTCAGCATCAAATGTCCAATGTCTGCCTTCTTTCTATCTCCTGATAACTTGTGTTCTCAACTTTAACTCTAAGAGTTAAAGTTAGTTTATATTAGTTAGACCTTTCAGTATTTGTCTTTTTTTATTCTTTGGCATGGGCAGGCTGCAAGTATTTGTCCTTTTGTTTCTGGCTTATTTCTCTCACCATAATGTCCTCAAGATTCATCATCCATACTGTTGCATACATAATGATTTTAGCATTAGATTCTTGCCTGAATCAGTTTTTTTTTTCAAATATGCATTGCAAAAGATGATTTTCCAATTCTGTTATCCATGTACAGTGATTAGCTGTCATTCTTTCAAAGAGAAGAGCTTGCCCTTCTTTAGCAGCTATCTTAAACCATAGAGTAGAGATGAGCCGTATCTTAGCTTTTTCTATAGGACACATATCTTGCCTTGGAAAAATGTTGAATTAAATGTCTGTTTTGGATGTCTTCCTTTCCTGTACTATTCCCTTTCTCAACAATTGCAGTCCTTGTGTTCAGTACCCCAACATTCTTAGTTTTCCCTAAATTCCCTTGTTTGAAAACTATCTAGATCTGTGTCATTCTCTGACGTCTCCATTTCCCCATCATTCCTACTTTCCCCCCCCTGACCGCCTTATTGTGAAAACTGCTTGATCTAGTTCCCATTAGTGCATGGACTTTTATTTTCCTTACCCTTTCAGATCTATTTGTATTTTTAAAGAGCTTTATTGTAAGGTGAGTGAATAAATTAGATGACTAATAGGCAGAGTGATACAGTGAAATAGGTAAATACTAAGGCTGTGTGGGAGAAAAAATGATTGGTGCATGGTTAAATCTGGGGATAGGCCCATCCTGTAGAGTAGTATTGTGTAGACTCAAATCTGAGTCTGGGAACCTAAGTTCTATTTTTAATACCCTTTGCAACAGTACTGCTGATTAATTTACCGCTCCTCATCTCCTGTCCTACCCCACACTCATTTTGGTTATAGTTGGGGTTTGGGACTGGAACGATCCACGACTAGCATCATTGGAAGTTATATAATCTGTATTTATGGTATTTAAAAAAAAAACTCTTTAAGATTGGACATTTTTTCAATAAGCCCATCCAAATTAAATCCTTTTCGTTCTTTCATCAGTTCAGCAAATATTAGGACCCAGTATGAATGGGGATTGGGTAGGCAATGGGAGTAATACAGTAGTGAAGAAGCATATGTGGGCTTCTTCCTCCAGCAACTTATAACCTGGTTGGGGAGTGTTGGTTTGTTAAAGCTATTGGAATCCCATATGCCAGAAATGGAATTGCTTTTAAGTAGGGAATTTATTAAGTTGCAAGTTTACAGTTCTGAGGTTACAGAAATATCCAAACTAAGGCATCCAGAGAAAGCTACCTTAACTCCAAAGAAAGGGCCTATGATGTTTGGGGTTTCTGTCTCAGCTGGGAAGGCATGGCTGTTAGCTTTTTCTCTTGGCTTCTTCCAGATGGCTTCCCCAGGGGCCTTTTCTTTCTGCCTCCCCAAAGGTCTCTGGCTGTGTGGGCTCTGAAGCCTTTTTCCAAAATGATACCCTCTTTTCTTTTTGCTTTTAAAAGCAAAAGTTTCAAGTTTACAGTTCCAAGGCCATGAAAATGTCCAAATTAAGGCACCAGCAAGAGGTTACTTTCACTTAAGAAAGGCTAATGCCATCTGGAACAGCTCTGTCAGCTGGGAAGGCATGTAGATGGGATCTGCTGGGGTCTTTGGATTCTGGACACCTTTGTCAGCTGGGAAGGTACATGGTGATGTCTGCTAGCTTTTTCTCCTGAGTTCTCATTTCACAAGGATTCCTGAAGGTGTTTTCTTTCATCTCCAAAGTCTCTAGGTGTGTAGGCTCTGTAGGTTCTCAAAATGGTTCCTTCTTAAAGGACTCTAGTAAGCAATCCCACCTTGAATAGGTGGAGACTCATTTCTATGGAAACCACCTAATGAAAAGGTCCTACCCACAATCGGGTAGGTCACATCTCCATGGAAACAGCTTAATAAAAAAAAAATCCCATCCAACAATATTGAGTTAGGATTAAAAAAATGGCTTTTCTGAGGTACACAACAATTTCAAACTGGCACAGGAAACTACATGTTTAACAGACAAATGTTTCAAAATGGGATGCAAAGTGATGGGAGAAGTATAGGGCACTGTGGGAAAACCTCACCCAAACTTGGCAGGCAGTAGATCAGGAAAGCTTCTTATAGTTCAAGGTGTTGGTTTTGGGAGAGGTGCAAGCCAGGAGTCTCTCTGGCAGAGATTGGTAAACTTTTTCTGTAAAGAGTCAGATAGTAAATATCTTAGACTGTGTGGGGCATATGGTATCTGTTGCAGTTGCTTAACTCTCTCATCATTGTGCAAAAGCAGCTATAGACAGTGAGTAAACAAATGAGCATGACTGTGTTCCAATAAAACTTTACTTATGGACACTGTATTTTGAATATTTGTAATTTTTAGGTGTCATAAAATAATACTTTTTACATTTTTTTCAATCATTTAAAAATGTATTGTTAGCTCGGGTGCATTAACAACAGATGGCCAGCAGACTCTTGGAATATGGTGCTGAACTATCCATTATCAGGGTTCTTTTGCTTGTAATTTGACATATTAAAAAGCAAAACAAAACAACAAACAAAGCTGTCATGTAATAGACTTGTAGTTAGTATATGTATTTATTATGCTCTTAGTGTAACACAGATTTTTCAGTAGTGTTGAAAATGATAATATCTCTGTACCTTTAGTTGTTCTTTTGAAACATTCTAGTAATTCTGGTTGTTGAAATGAATGGATGTTAGAGATTATGAGGATGATTGACAAGTGGCATCCATAGTGAAGGGCTGACCTGGTATTATTATATTTATTATTTAAATATTTTTGTTACTTAAACAACATAGAAGCACACAAATACTCTTAACATACAAACATCCCCTACATGGTATGCAACCAGTGGCTCACAATGTCTTCACATAGTTGTGTATTCATGATCATTTTTTTTGGAACATTTGTATCACTCCAGAAAAAGAAAAAAGAAAGAAAAAACTCATACATACCATACCCATCATCCCTCCCACTCATTATATTTCCATCTACCCCATTTACTTTAACCTTTGTTCCCTCTATTATTTATTTTTTTGAATCCATATTTTTTACTTATCTGTCCATACCCTAGTTAAAAGAAGCACCAGACACAGGGTTTTCACAATCACACAGTCACTTTGTGAAAGCTATATCATTATACAATATCTTCAAGAAACAAGGCTATTGGAAGACAGCTCTACAGTTCAGGTACTTCCCTCCAGCCACTCCAATACACCATAAACTAAAAAGGGGATATCTATATAATGCGTAAGAATAACCTCCAGGATAACCTCTCAACTCTGTTTGAAATCTCTCAGCCACTGACACTTTAATTTTGCTTTCTTTCTCTCTTCCCCATTTTGATCAAGAAGGCTTTCTCAATCCCTTGATGCCGGGTCCTATCTCATCCTGGGATTTCTGTCCCATGTTGCCAGGGAGATTTACACCCCTGGGAGTCATATCCCATGCAGAGGGAAAGGGCAGTGAGTTCGCTTGCTGTGTCAGCTTAGAGAGGCCACATCTGAGCAACAAAAAAGGTTTGCTGGGGGTAACTTAGGCATAATTATAAGTAGGCTTAGCCTGTCTTTTGCAATAGTAAGTTTCATACGGGCGAATCCCAAGATCAAAGCCTTGGCCTACTGATTTGGTTGTCCCCACTGCTTGCTAGAATATCAGATATTCTCCAAATGGGGAAGTTGAATGTTTCCCCGCTTTTCTCCATTCCCTCAAGGGGACTTTGCAAATACTTCTTTATTCACTGTCCAAATCTCTCTGGGATTTATCGGGGCATCACACTAACCTTGGCCTGATATTGTTAACAGTACTCAGGAGACTAAGGTTCTTATCCTGCCAGTTAAGTCTTGATCCTGCCAATTTTGACTCTGTAATGTTGCACTAATCATTGCACTTCTCTGAACCTTGTTTATCTGTGAAAAAGAGCAAGTAATGCTTATCACAGTTATCGCTCAGGATTATTATAAATAATGGGAAGATAGTGTACTTTAAAGTACCATGTAAACTGTCAATCTTAATATCTTAGAATTACACAGCCGTTTTTTAGCATCTTTACATATATCACATAGATGTAAGATGTCATCCTTATTTATTATGTGTGCGTCATCAAGATGGGTCCTTTAAGAATTCAGCAATCAAGCAGACATTTAGATTTCTCCTGTGTTATTTTCTAAGAGTTTTATGGTTTCAGGATTATATTTAGGTCATTATCCATGTAGATAGTATGTGATAAGGGCCCCCCTTGACAATTTTTTGCACGTGGACATCCAGTTTTCTCAGGACTATTTATTGAAAAGGTTATTCTTTTTTCCGTTCGATTGTCTTAGCACCTTAGTTGAAAATCAGTTTGACATAGCTGTGGGTTTATTTTTGGACTCTCAGTTCTATTCCACTGGTCTATATTATATGTCTATCCTTATGCCAATACCACACAGTATTTTTATTACCATAACTTTGTAGTAAGTTTTAATACTGGGACTTGTGAAACCTCCCGCTTTGTTCTTTGAAGATGGCTTTTCCCTTGCTAGAAAAAGACTGCTGGAATTTTGGTAGAGATTATGTTGAATCTGTAGATCCTGGTGTAGTTTTGACATCTTAATGCTAAGCCGTTCAGTTCATTAACACCAGCTGTGTATCCATTTATTTAGGTCTTTTAAAAATTCTTTCAGCAATCTTTAGTAGTTTTTCAGTATAGAAAAATTTTTCACTTTCGTGGTTAAATTTATTCCTAGATATTTTGTTCTTTTAGATGCTATTGTAAATGAAATTTTCTTAATTTCCGTTTTTGGTCTTTGCTAGTGTAGAGAAGCACATCTGATTTTTGCATGTTGATCTTGTTCCCTGCAACTTTTTAAAGTCATTTATTAGTTCTGTTAGTTTTTTTTGTGGATTCTTTGGAATTTTCTCTATATTGGAGATATCATCTGTAAATAGAAATAGGTTTACGTCTTTTTTCCAGAGTGGATGCCTTCTATTTCTTATTCTTGCGTAATTGCTCTGGCTAGAACTTTCAGGACATAGTTGAATAGCAGTCATGAAAGCAGGTGTCATTGTCATTCCTGATCTCAGAGGGAGCACTTTCAGTCTTTCACCATTAAGTAGAATATTAGATGTGGGTTTTTCATAACTGCCATTTATCATGTTGAGATGGTTCCCTTCTACTCCCCTTTCCTGAATATTTTATTATGAAAGGGTGTTGGATTTTGTCAAATGTCTTTTCTGTATCAATTGATGTAATTGTAATAATGGATTTTAAGGTATTCAACAAAATAGGAGATTATTATCAGTTACAAATAAATAAATTGAAAGTTTGATAAAGAACAGAATATTTTCATAGTCTCTAAGTACTTCTCCACAAATAGTTATTTGTTACAGAGGGAAAGAGTAATTTTATAGTGGAGAAGCATGGCAGGTACCACCTTAATCAAATGATCTAAGTTATAGTTAGTACTGGGACAAATTGAAATCTGTGGACCTGAAAGGATGCAATGAGAAGATTGAAGTGTTACTTTTCTCACAATACTGTGGAAGATGTATAACCTGAATCCAATCACGAAGAAAAATGAAAGTCATGTTGAGGGACCTTATACCAAACAATGGTAATCTTTAGAAATTTAAGTAATTAAATGCAAGGAAAAACTGAGCAATCCTTCTAGACTGAAGACTGAAAGAGACATGACAGGTAAGTGCAGTGCTGAGCCTGGTTCTTTTGCTATGAAATTTATTATTGGGACAATTGATGAAACTTGAGTGGGTATGTTATGGTCCTAATTCCTGGTCTTGTGAATGTGAACTCACTGGTAAATAGGATTTTTGAAGATCCTGTTAAGATGAGGCCAGCCTGAATTAGAGTGATCTTAGTCTAATATGATTGAGTTATCATAAGCCATGGGAATTTGGTTACAGTGACACTGCTCAAGTGAACTCATTGCTGGATGCACAGAGAAGTCAGTGCCATGACACCAGGATTTTGAGAAAAGAAAGTTTATTGCAAAGTTGACCAGCAAGGAGAGAGGAGTCAAGCCTCAGATCTGTCTCCCCAAGCTGAAAAGGTTGGGAACATTTATGCACTTTTGGGTAGGTGGGTCTGAGGGAGTGGTTTAGGGTTAGGTGAGGTGACATGGGTTAAGGGGGCTAGGCTTAAGTGAAGCATGCATGGTCCCAAACCATGCTACTTCATGCCTCACATGTTAAAAAAAGGGCAGCTTGGCCATAATTGGTGGGTGTGATTTTTACTATTATAGTAAGGCACTGGTGACTTTAGCTTAAGATTTCTCCTGATAGTGCATGACCTCGTGGCTGGAACTGGCCAGAACCAGCTTTAGCAGGTGTGGCAAAGGGAGAGGAAATAGTAACTTATCTTGCAGTGAAGCAAGTTTCTAATGAATAAACATGAACTCAAAAAAAGGAAGCCAGTGACATAGGGGCTCCCTTAGTGGGAAAGTGGGTTAAGTGGTTGCAATTTCAACAGTAGATATGGGGAAGAGACTAAAGGAGACAGATTGCCATGTGATGGAGGAGGTAGAGATTGCTCACAAACCAGCAATAAAATAGAATGCTGCAGACCTCAAAAAAAGCAAGTGGACAGATACTGTTTAATCTCACTGCTAGAATGAGCAAACCTTAAGAGTCAGAGTCTAGAATACATGTTGTCAGGGACAGGGCGGCATAGGGAATAGAGACTTAAGGCTTCAAATACACAGAATTCCTAAATTAACAGCACTGAAATATGTATCTGAATGTGTTAAAAAGAGAAATGTTAGGTTGTATATATGGTAATAGAGTAACAAATTAAAAAACACATCTGTGAAACTTGCGATACAGTGAACCCGAAGTTAAACCGTGGACTATAGTTAATATTAATAGGACAGTTATAAAAAATGTGCCTTCATCAGTTGTATATAAATTTATTATACCAGTGCTAGATGATAGTAATGATGGGAGTATGTAGGAATCCTGTATTTTGTGCAAGATTGTTCTGTAAATCCACAACTTTTCTAATAAAATTTTTTTTAATTAAAAAAACAGAAAGAAAGCATAGTCTCCCTGTATCTTTTTTTTTTATTTTTTATTAATAAAACCAATCAAAAT
>PVIY010031792.1:0-29597 GCA_004026745.1 Myrmecophaga tridactyla | reverse complement strand
AAGATTTTTTTTAAAAAAGCATTATGAGGCATAAAAAGTCACTGCCTTGTGTTAAAGGATCTAATTCACCAGGAAAATATTAAAATAAAAAATTTATATGCACCTAATAAAATAACCGACAAAAAAAACAATATTAAAAGTGAAATAGAAAAACTCATCACATGAAAAAAATTATATATATCTAAGCTATTAAAACATTCAATCAACTAAAATGTTAGATATAAAGAATCTGAACAACTTAATAACAAGCCTAATTTATCAAATTTTGTAAAACTCTGTACCCAAGAATTACACAATAGACATTCTTCTTAAGCACATTTGATACATTTAGCAAAATTGGGTATATACCAATCCATCAAGCAAGCTTTAAAATGTCCCAACAAGTTAGAATGATATGGCCCATATTTTATGAATATAAGCTTTTAAATTAGAAGTCAATAAAAAAAATTATAAATTTAAAAATTCCATATATTTTAAAATGAGTATGTGTATAAGTAACTCATGGTGGAAGAAATGCATAATGGAAATTTTATAAACATAGCACCAAGTAATAATGAAAATATTACATATTAAAACTTGATATCTTGCAAAAGTGGTCATAAGGAAATTTTAGCTAGCCTTTATCAGTCACATTGTCTAAAAAGGAATAAAAAAATAAAACAAGGCAACCAACTTACAAAATTGGAAGAAATTGAAGGCTGCTAGTGAGAAATCTGGAGGCCAATGATGAAGATGCATAGCCATCTTCTGACCAAGGCAAACTCATCCCTTAACAAGTTGTCTAAATTCTCAAAGCAGATCCTAAGGCAATTGCTTTCTTTCATGATACAAAGAAATGAACCAATTTAGTTCTCTTACAAAAAAGTTGTTTCACTTCATGCTGTACTTAATGCATAATTTGAGGCATCTAAGAGGCGATGATAGTGGTGGTGGGCAGCTCAGGAATTGGCATCCCCTGTCTCCCTAGACACATTTTCTTAGTGTACAGGGTGATGGTTGCAGCCAATGAACATGTACTCAATTTGACTGGGTTTTTCTGGACCATTTGTATATAGTATTTTCTTTTTCACCTTGTTCTCCAAGAACCAATGTCAATTTCTTGGTCTTAAAAGCTCTAGATTTTCCTTTCCTCCTCTCCCATAGTGATATTATGTGTGCACTTGTCTCCCCTACTGGATTTGATCTTCTTAAGGTTGCAGGTTGTATCTTAATCACTTTCTTTTTTCTCCTTCCTTGTACAACCCACCTGCCAGTCTTTGCATAGTACCTACATTTGCACTGGACTTGCCAGAAACAACAGCTGTTCCATAGCCCATCACATGCTTCTCACCATTTGCTCCCTTGAATGTGGAAGCTGGGGGCACCTTCCAACACATACAGGTGAACAAACATTCTAATCACCCCCCATTCATCTTTTTAGGATTGTGTCCTCAAAAACACAATCAGATGCATTCTTTTCAGCATTTGAAGTCCTACCCTTAAGCCTGAAGTGACTTGAGGAATCCCAAGCTAAGTTTGGGTCCCCGAACATCATCCTTCCATTGACTATGAATTTACAGAAGAAGCTTGATTACAAAGGGCATTGTGGGGAAGGGGAAAATAAAGAGCAACAATTTAAAACAATAGAACGTGCATCTTTATTGTACCAGGACAGCATGCAAAAACCAGAACTGTCCCTAGCACATCAGGGCATGGAGTCAATATATTTTAACAGCAGTGTCCAAATGCCCCAGTCCTTCTCAGCCTCCCCTCCTCTGGATTCCAGGCTTCACATTTGGACAAGATCCCCCAAAGATGTGTTAGCTTTGAACCCGCTTGGCATATTACAGAAGCTAATTGTAAAGAGACCACATTCATCTGGGGCCTTTAGAATTCCTAAATATCTGTATCCCAGCTATAATCAGGGCAGATCTTCCCAAGCACCCCATTACAACTTCCAAGTAGGGCTGATCAGGCATCCTACCTTCATCACCCCCTTTCCCTGTGCTGTTAGTTCCATACAAAACCAAGTGTGCTCCTCTCTGTCTGCCCAGGACACATACCACAGGAATATTTCTGTTTTACAAAAAATTTATTTACAACTCCCAGACCTCATCCAAATTTTACTACAACCTTAGACCCTCCTCTTTTATTAAGGTTTTTTCCTCCATTTCCTCCAGACATAGGGGCAATGTCTGTGAAATTTGCTCAGTCTTTTAAAGTACTTTAGAGGAGTAGGTGAACTTATTGTTTCCAAAGTTTTTGAGAATGGGATGCAAAGTACAGCCTCATTTATGAAAAATGCATCCTGTATATATATGTGGGTATATGCATGTGTTGAGACATATACAAGATAAATATCTGTAAAAATGCCTACTGCAAATTTGCAGTGTTTTCTTCAGTTATTAGAATTTGAGATGACTTCTATCTTTTGTATTGTTAAGTTTATATTGTACTGTATATCTGTTTAAGCTTTCCTCCATGAATGTGTATTATATTTAAAAGCAGCAGTTTTAAAATCTATTTTAAAAAAGAAAAAAAAAATTTCTAGGCTAGAAGAACATTCCAAGTGTTTCCACCTGAAGTGTTGTGCAGATATTTCCAAATCAACCTCCGAGACAGAATTTTGTGAAAGGCATCATCTTTAGCTGTTTTCTTCCTCCTCTTTCTTACATCCTGGGAAACTTTACCTGTGAATAGTGTTGAGGATGTCAAGATTGTTGGCACTTATACTTGTGCCAAGAATTCCCTCCTTAGCATGTGTCCCTGGATACAGGATTCCACCTATTGGGGATGGGTGCTCTCATCAGTAGCCAGTGGATGCCATCAGTAGTTCACTGCTACAAACCATAAGTGTGGGCACTTAGCACTCCTATGAGTGGCTGTCTATACCACTTACTGGCTTTCCCCCGGCTTCTGAAGCCTGCTGATTCACTGCATTTGGAGAGAAGGCCCAGGCAGAATAGTACAAGGCCAAAAAAGGAACTCTTTCTTCATGACCCTCTACTTGAGCATCCTCTAGTGCACGAGAAAAAGTGTTTCCCTTTTCTTCTCTAAGGCTAACTCCTTTGACTTGAATTTTGATCCTTTGCCTTCACTAATTTCCAGTCTTTCTAATTAACTTCAGATTCTCCCTCCCATGGACTTCTGATCTCTTACTTTTGCACACACAGTATTCTCTTCTCTCTTGAGAGAATTCTGGTAACTCTAGTGCAACTTCCAGCTGCTGCTAGAGAGCTTCACAAATGACAATTTTCTACTCGCTGCCTTCATTTCTGTATCAGATACAGGCCCCTACCTGATAAAGCTCTCTTCAGGTCTACTACTGGGCTCAGCTTTGTCTCCAGACTATACTGTTTGCTTGTGAGGTTCTGGCTCTGCTGAAATGGGGCAGAATGAGTGTGAAAGCAAGACCTAGCTGACAAGCAGAAGCACCACAGCCTCTACTCTCCCTTTCCAGATGCTGGAGGTGAGCCTGGGTAAACAAAACTTACCGTCTCTGAAGCTGTTCACCAATGCAGTAAAAATCATCAAACACCCAAAGGCATAAATATGGGGCATGACTTTATGCTGATCAAGCTGTCCAAGCCTGCCAGTTTGAAACTATTATGTACCTCAGAAAAGCCATGTTTATTCCTGATCCAATCTTGTGTGACCAGATGGGAACTTTGATTTATATTGTTTCCATAGAGATTGATCCACTCAACTGTGGGTTAGAACTTTTGATTATATTACCTCCACAGCTATGTGACATGCCTAGTCATATCTCCAGCTAATAAAAAAGTATGACCTTTTGATTAGACAGAGATGTAAGTGTGAACTCAAGGTGAGTCTTGATTAGTTTGCTGGAGTCCTTTAAAAAAGGAAACATTTTGGAGAACAGCTGTTTCAGAGTCAACAAGAGACATTTGGAGATGCTTGGAGTTCAGACAGAGAGAACAGATGCCTAGATAGGGATAATTGGAAGCCAGCAGATGTAGCCATGTGCTTCACCATGAGATGCTAAGAAAGCCAGAACCCAGAGTTGTATCCCAGAGGACCTTAAATGAAGACCCACAGATCCTTAGAGAGGAAACCACTGGCATCAGAAACTGGAAGTAATGGAACTAGGAACAAGGACCAGCAGATGTCAGCCATGTGCCTTTCCATGTGACAGATATCAGCCTTTCTTTGGAGTTAAGGTATCTTTCTTGGATGCCTTAATTTGGGCATTTCTATGGACTTAGAACTGTAAACTTGTGACACAAAAAATTCCCTTTTAAAAATCCATTCCATTTTTGGTATATCGCAAAAATGCAATATACCAGCTTTGACAAACTAATACAGACACAATCAAATGTATTAATACATGTATTATGGGAGTCCTAGGAGGAGAAGAAAGAGAGAAAGGGGAAGAAGGAATATTCAAAGAAATAATGACAAGGATTGGGCATAGTTAGTTCAGTGGTATAATTCTCTCCTGTCATGTGGGAAACCAGTGTTCAATTCCCAGCCCATGCACTCCAAAAAAAGAAAAAAGAAGAAGAAATATCCCCCAATTTAATGAAAGGCATGAATATGCACATTCAAGAATCCCAAAGAACCCAAAACAGGATAAATTCAAAGAGAATCACATAGTAATAAAATTGTCCAAAACAAAGACAGCAAAGGGGTCTGAAAGTTGCAAGAGAAAAACAATGAGCTATATACAAGGGAATCACAATAAAATTAAGTGCCAATTTCTCATCAGAAACCATGGTGGTAACAGATAGTAGGCTGCAATATTTAAAGTACTGAAAATAAACAATTGTCAACCAAGAATTTCATGTCAAACAAGACTTTCTCCCAAAAATAAGGGACAGATTAAGGCATTCCAAGACAAACAAAAGCTAAGGGAATTTGTCATCATTAGACTGCCCTACAAGCAATGCTAATGGAAGTTCTTGAAACTGAAAGGAAAGGACACTAGGCAATGGCTCAAAGCAATATGAAGAACTAAAGCCCCCCTGTAAAGGTAACCACAGGGGTGTTTATAAATGCCAGCACTATTGTGCTGTTTCTTATGTAACTCTACTTCTTGCAACATGTAGGTGTTAAAATGCAAGGCACTGCATTGTTTGTTATGCATCTCCACTTCTTACATCACACAGGTGTTAAAATGCATAAGTAGTAAAAAGTTTGATGAATTGGTGGTTTGGGATATACAATGTACAAAGATATAATCTGTAACAAGCACCAGTCAATTTTAAGTCTGGATAAAGGGCATTTAAATGATTTCTTCCCTATCTTCTTGTAACCGAGAAATCAGGATTTAAGGGGTGATTTTGATAAGTGAATAATTATATAGATATTCCAGGTATATTAGAGTAGACAGAGGAAGTACCTGTAATCCTTGAATTGTAATCCAGCTGTCTTGATCTTTGATAATGATTGTATAGCTTTTATCTTGTGCCCTTGTGATGGTAAAAACCTTGTGACTTCTCCTCACAGTACCTATTTATTCAGTTTTTCAACTTTAGAGTGTTGTAATGACTAAAGTAGAGCCTCTAATGTTTAATAACAAAGGGTCCTGAGTCAGCCCAGAACTAACCCAACTCACTCAAGACCAAAATTATCCTGATAACTGAAAGTGGATCTAACTAAAATGGGCCCACCTGACAAGAGCAGTAGCTTAGATTTTAACCTCTATTAGTTACCTATACCTCATTATAATACTAAAAATCATAGCCATCATCATATTAAGGCCACTGTTTCTTATATACATTCTGCATTTAAGCATGCAATCAACCTGCACATGCTCAATAATTAAATCACTTCTAATTACATCATTTGGAGCCATTGTGCTCATTATCCTAAAGCCTGTCCATCTTTTGATGTTATAAAACTATCAGAATTACTGCAGTTCAGAGAGACAGATTTTGGTGCCAATAGTCTATCTGATCTCCTGCTACAGGCTTTTAGCAATAAACTTTTTCTCTCTTTGAAACCCCTGTGTCTCAGGAATTGGTCATTTGAACGCATGGGCAAGAAACCACTGCCTTTTTCCGGTAACATTCTGGAGGATGGGGGGCGGGCCAACAAAATACAATTTTGTCAAATCTGACCTGCAGTCTGTTTTTGTAAATAAAGTCTTACAGAACACAGCCACACTCATTCATTAACTACTCTCAATGGTTGTTTTCATGCTATAATGGTAGAGTCGTTGCAACAGAGACAGTATGGCTTGCAGAGCTCAAAATATTTTCTATCTGCTAGTTTTTAGAAAAAGTTTTCTGACTCCTGGAAACAATTTTACGGAGGATCACATAGGTAGACATGCTCCCAAACGAATGTCATTCTTGAGCTGGGTTCTCAAGGAAATTTAAGCCACATTCCAGGGTTCATTTTCCCAAGGAAAAGAATTCCATTCACTAACAATGATTTTCTGTATGTGATAAAGATTAAATTCATTTTAGTGTAGTCTTTCAAGTTAGTAACCACATCATTTCACAAGCATGTACTTTGAACCTCGTTCCTTTTTCATTTTTGCTGCCATGACTGTTTACTTCTGATTCTTAGTAACATTTCTTTTTTCAAGGAAAAAGAGTTTATTTTAAAATTTCCCTACATATTGGAGTGGTAAAGAGCCAACATGACCCTGTGACTAGTGAGTGTAGTAGCAAGGAAAGTGGCTGGAGAAATTAAGGGAAAAGAAAAACAGAGTCCATGGAGGAAAAGAGTATGAAACTGTCTTGAGAGGCTGGAACTTCTTGCTCCTGCCAATGCAAATGTTGACACATTTCCTGGAGCCCAATCAGCTCCCGATTTAGCCCAGGGTTAAACAGTGTACCAAGGCCAGTAAACCATATGCATGGGAAAGAGAGGTGACAAATACAGCTTAATTAAATACAGAAACATGCCCCTGCATGACCTTGTTTTTGAAGTTAGAAAAAGATATATAGGTACCAATGTATTTTGCTGGGCAATAGGGGCCCCATTCCCCATAGCCTATGACTCTTATTATGGGAGGGAGCAGCATTACTAAAGGAGATCCCAGCATGTTGAGTGTTATTACAAATGAGAATTCACTGAAGTTATTGACAGTAGAGATTTTGGACACATAAAGTGCAAATAAGAATATGTTATTGTGAGTCTGGAACTTCCAACCCAATTCTCCAGGGTAAAACTTCACAGAAAGATGCACAGTATCTCAAAAATGGAAGGTATCTCAGAAGTTCAAGCTCCCCCCCACAAGAATGCAAGTTATCTTCTTCAGATTTTCACATCTATTTTGCATCAGTGACAAATAGAGATACCTCACCCTGATCCCATATTCACCTGGCTCCTTCAACAGGAAACATTCTTCTAGCCACCTTCACTTAGTATCCAGATCTACTTTGTTCCACATTACTTCTACCCACAAGCACCACAGTCAATCCATCAGCAGTTCTTGTTTCTTTTCTTCCCACCCTCATTTCATCCATCCATTACCTAACACCGTATTTCTCAAACTATGGCGTGTAATGTCTTCAACATTATTTTAGATGATAATGGATGATTATTTTGACTTAAATAGCATTGTTCATTTTAATATGAAATAGGTAAAAAGTAACTAACACATAAAACATGAATATTATTAATTAAGAAGAGACTAAGGGAAAAAGCCTATTTAAAAATCAAAGTGTTACTATATTACAGACCTTATGTGGCTATAGCAAAAATTATAAGAATTGTATGGGAATAATTAAAAGCCTGGAAACCGTCACTTGGCATTTTCTCCATATCTCCACTACTACTTTAGATAACTGAAGAGTCACTGTACCACAACCAGACAAGTCAATATTTCTTTGTCTCAAGGTGTTTATTTGGGAAATTGCAATTGATCCTAGATAACCCCTCTGGTCTGGCAACCTTCACTCTTCTCCCTCCCTGGAGGAAGGGGTCCTTGTGATTAAGTCTAGGGAAAATCAAAGGGATCTCTCTAAGACAAAACCGTGCATAAGCTAATGATTGTGAAAAGATCTTCTCTAAAATGATGCGTTTATCATTAAAGGCCAAGATCTTTCATGAGGTTTTGGGAAAGTTCCGGGGGTAATGCAGAATTATAAAACTCCAAACACCTTATAGATGAAAATGTCCGCAATGGAAGATAATTGAACAGGATGAGAAGACTCTCTATCCCTCATTCTGGGCCCTGCCCCTTGCTTAACTTTTTAATATTTCCCATTTCTTAAGAATTAATGAATGGCAGCTCCCTGTTCAGTCATCATTTATTCAGCAGTTATTGAGTGCTTATATTTTCCCAAAGCTTGACACTTTCTTATGTCAATAATGTAATTTGCTCACCTTTTCCCCTTAGAGAAGTGATTCTTAGGATGATTTTTCTCCCAGGGGATATTTGGCAATATCTGATACATCCTTAGCTGTCATGACTGGGAGGGAGGGTGCTACTTACATCTAGTAGATAGAAACCAGCAATGCTGATAAACATCCTACAATGCAGAGAACAAGTGACAACCAAGAATTATCCAGCCCCAAATATCAATATCCTGAGCCTGAGAAGTTCTGCCTTAGAGTAAGTCATCCTGATAGCAGCCAAATTTCAGATATAAAGGATATGGAAACTACTTTAGGTATGATAATTCGCTAAAACAGCAAAAAACATTCTAGTAGCTCATTTAATATTTATTGTGCAGATGCAGAATCTGTCTACATCTAGCTAGAGGTTAATTCTCACTGAGATTCACTCATCCTGGATATTTCTGCTGTGTTCCATTAATCCTGAAAATTCCTGCTTCAGTAACTTATTCCTAGGATATCCCAGAATTCCATATGCTTTTTGTAGTCAACCCTTAGTTTGGTAGAAGTCAGATTGCTTACCATGAATGTATATTATGACATCATAGCTGAGGGCCTGGACTCTGGGTTCAGGCTGCTTGAGTTTAGACCCTGGATTGACTATTTAATAGCCATGAAATTTTTTTTTAATATAGATATGTCTTTTTAAGTTTTTTGTTTTTTTAATTTATTTATTAATTAAAAAAAGATTAAGAACAAACAAAAACATTAATGTATCATTCCATTCTACATATATAATCAGTAATTCTCAATATCATCACATAGTTGCATATTCATTACTTCTTAGAACATTTGCATCAATTCAGAAAAAGAAATGAAAAGACAATAGAAAAAGAAATAAAAAGATAAAAGAAAAAAAAAGATTATACATACCATACCCCTTACCCCTCACTTTCATTTATCACTAGCATTTCAAACTAAATTTATTTTAACAATTGTTCCCTCTATTCCTTATTTTTATTCCATATGTTCTACTCGTCTGTTGACATGGTAGATAAAAGGAGCATCAGACACAAGGTTTTCACATTCACACAGTCACATTGTGAAAGCTATATCATTATTCAATCATCATCAAGAAACATGGCCACTGGAACACAGCTCTACATTTTCAGGCAGTTCCCTCCAGCCTCTCCAATACATCTTGAATAACAAGGTGATATCTACTTAATGCGTAAGAGTAACCTCCAGGATAACCTCTCGACTCTGTTTGGAATCTCTCAGCCATTGACACTTTGTCTCATTTCACTCTTCCCCCTTTTGGTCGAGAAGGTTTTCTCAATCCCTGGATGCTGAGTCTCAGCTCATTCCAGGATTTCTGTCCCACGTTGCCAGGAAGGTCCATGCCCCTGGGGGTCATGTCCCACGTAGACAAGGGGAGGGTGGTGAATTCGCTTGTTGTGTTGGCTGGAGAGAGAGCCCACATCTGAGCAACAAAAGAGGCTCTCTTGGGGGTGACTCGGGCCTAAATTTTAAGCAGACTTGACCTATCCTTTGCAGGGTTAAGTTTCATATGAACAAACCCCAAGACTGGGGGCTCAGCCTATTAGCCATGAAATTTTGAGCAAAACACTTGAATTTTCTAAGCCATGTCCTCGCTATCTCCAAAATGGTGAAAATAATAGCCTACTATTAGAGGGTTTTTTAATGAGGATAGGATGAGTTGATACATGTAAACCACATAGCACAGTACCTGACACACAGTAAACACTATAAATTTCGGTTGTATTATCACTGTCCAAGAGTTATGGTGTTATTCTTGTCTCTAGCTTTTGGTGAACTGACCTAGGTGGTACTACATAATGGTTGAGGTTATTCTCTAAAGCCAAATTGCCTGGGTTAGAATTCTGACCCTTACATGTACTAGCTGTGTGGCTTTGGTCAAAGTTCCCTCTCAGTTTTGGTACCTGTTTTCTCATCTGTAAAATGCAGACAAGAATGGACATTGTATAGGGTTGTTATGTGATTATTTGAGTTAATAAAGGCAAAGAACTTAGAACAGCCCTAACTTACCTTAAACTCTATACAAACGTAAGTTTCCATCACTCTTCCATGCTCCTCTTCTAACCTCTTATAGATTCAAATCCGAACATATATTTTTTTCTTTTTTTCAGAGGAGCGAGTTGCCCTTACTAATAACAAAAAGCTCACATGAATAGAGAAGATCAGAGTAACCACCAAAAAAATTATATAACTGTGAAACAGGGAGTTAAACATAAAGAGTGCAGGACTCAAGATGGGGTTTAGGATGAAAGTTCACATTCAGGACAAGCAAGTACCTAAAACTTTTTTTCTGAGAATCAGGGCACATGCAACTTTATCCTGTGACCGTACTCAGGGTTACTTTCCTTGACAGAGAATAGTTCCCACCAGCTGGGTTCATGATTCCATTCTCATAACCTTCTGGAAAAGTAGACAAAGGTTGATTGATTAAATTTGATGCTGAATTATCTTCTACTGACCACTAATTTGAATTCTAAATTTGGCTTTGTGAGTTTCCACTGGAATCACATTTTGGCACCTGTGGCCATTGCATGGTAAATCTGGAGGTATAAAAAGCTGCAGATGTGAACTCTTCATCCTATTCTCTAGTCCAGGATCACTGAGCAACTATGAAGGCCTTCTTCTCCCTTGCTCCCTTGGGAGCAGCTGTTGAATGATTTTTTGATAAGAGAATCAGTAGGTTTCTATCACATACATAAGTTTGTGCTTTGTAGTCTGGCAGACAATGAAGGATATTATATAGTTTGCATCAGGAAACTTAAAATGTTGAAACAACAGTGTATAATACATATGTTCATAAATAATTAAGTCTGAGATGGAAATGCTGTAGATCTGGAAGCTCATGATTTTCAGAGGAGTAGGCATAAAGAGGCAGAACTTGCCCTGAACTTTAAAAGATGATAAAATATATGAAAAATGAGGGAAAAGAAATTATACTTATATTAAAGGAAATTTTGTTTGATGTTTCTAAGGATCTGAAGTTAATAATTGGGACTAATATTATGCTTTTTGTAATTGTCAGAGTCTAAACCTCTTCTACATTAAAGGGCTCATCATTTAGATGGCCCGCACTAGAGCCCAGGGGTCTTAAGAAGCAAGGACATTTTATTTCTCATGGGTAAATGCTATAGGTTTGCGTTCTTTGCCAATGAACTCCTGAAACCCAGAGGTACCAGCTTCTCCAAGACTATCGATTAATTTCTTAAATTTATTTATTTTTCAGTATGCATATGTTGAGGTAACATTTCATTATTTTTCTATGCGAGTATCCATTATTGGAGCACCATTTGTTGCATTTGTTAGTTTGTTTTTTGGGAAGTGCACGGATTGAGAATTGAACCCAGGTCTCCTGCATGGCAGGCAAGAATTCTACCACTGAACTACCCTTACACCCCCTCTTAAACTTATTTTTAAATACTTGAACAATAGGGCTCCTTTAATATAATAATAGTTTTCTGGAGTTGCAAGAAATCTTGAAGATTTCACAGCACTGAATAAATTGATAAATGTTGGATAGATGGGTAGAATAAGAGGAAAATTGGTAAAGGGAAGCCTGATAATAGTCTGTGAAATTATTTTGTGAGAATTTTAGGCTACAACCAAGAAGAATAATTTGGGGAACAAAAGTAGAAAACTCCCATCTTCTTTCAAGCCAGAATATTCTCATGTGGCTTCCAAAAGCCTCTCTTCCATTACCTCATGGGTAATCATATATCAACCTCCAACCAACCACCAAAAGGATTATGATTACTGCAAAGTTATTTGGATACCTATTTTCACAGCTGAAGACTAAGGTTTTGTGAAAAAAAGTAGTCTTAATGTCCTTACAGTGGTGTTTGGCGCATTTATTGTGTAAAGAATCTCTGATCCATGTAGTTCGTGCATGTGTGTGTGGCTGACACATATTTAAAAAGCATAATTATAAAATTTAAAGCATAAATAGAAAATTAAGTAGTTATATCATAATATATAAGTAGGGCATATGTAAATAATTTTAAAATGAGGTTTTTTTTTGGGGGGGAGAATGCCTTAAAATCACCTGATTATGTGAAATAAGACAACATTGTCTTCTTTTTTCTGATAAATCTGAAAAAATATAACTGTGGAGTAGCAATTTCAAGATGGATTGGTTTAACAGATACATCCCATCTTTCTTCCTGTCAGTTGTTTTCCCCATTGATGGTGGTGACAAGACCTTTGGGAGTTATACCTGCCAGGCAAATTCCATCCCCTACCAGGTGAACTCTGGCTTCGTTTCTGTGGTGGGTCCCTCATCAGTGACCAGTGTGTGGTGTCCCCAGCACACTGCCACAAGCCATCAGTAACCAATCAATACTTACTTCCCTGTGCCTAAGATCAATTCATTCCCTGGTCCTGCCAAAGCACTGTCCAGGTAAACTACAGGATTGTGCTTGACTGGTGAAGCATTTAGATTCTAAAACCTCATTATTCCCTCAGGCATTGTATGATGTGGCAGGTGACTTCCCAAGAAGCGGTAACTCCTGATATCTTCCCAAATGATAGGACTAAAGATGTGTGTGTGAAGGGGAGAAAGAAATGTGATGAAATATCACTAGAAACAGTTTAGGAATCTAAATAGTCATAATCGCTATTGTTTAACCAGGGAAAAACATCATATGGAGGTACTAAAATATATGAAATGCCCAGTACAGCATTAAAAATATGCATGACTCATTCTGCTACCTTAATATTCTATCACATCTCTGACTTTTGCCTCATCTCACTAGAGTAATCAGTAATCCCAACCAGAGAAGAAGAAACAGATATTGGTCAGTCATCACCAATTCCCCTTTTTTTTCTCCCACTGTTTTATTGGGGTCATTTGGTTCACACCCCTATGCTTTACTATTCCGACAAGATGGTGGGCTGAGAGTCTACGTCAGTTCTAACCTGCACCATGGCAGATAGGACGAATTTAAGTGCACACAATTACCTGTGTGGGTGAATGCTTGTACTTATGACATGAGACAGAGGTCCGGGTGAGGGTGTGGTATGAAAAGGCTCGGTAGGAGGCTTAATCTCAATCATTTAATCCAGACAAATTCAGGTTTGTCTAGGAGAACACAATATTGAGGTCATTGAGGGCAATGAGCAATTCATTAACTGCCAAGGTCATACGTCACCCCAAGTACAATGAAACCACACTTGGGCATCAATCTGATTAAACTGAGCACTCCCGATCTTCAGCTCTAGAGTGTCCACAACCTTTTCGCCAGACCCTAGGCAGTGTTGACGCCCAGGGCCTCATCTCTGGCTGGGGCAGAATTGAGAACTGTAAATGTCACCTGGAATACAGGTACCAAGTCTGAGAATCCTCAAGGTGAAAGGCAAGTTAAGGGTCACCTGGTCTATACTGTCACTCAATGCAAAGTTCCCAAAGGATAGTTTTGGGATATATGAAGACTATACATATATACATTTATATATAGTATATAATCTGGGATAGCAGACGTCATGAAAACTCCCCCTCACCCAGTCCTCTCCTCTTCTTGGCCATACAGGCCTACAGCTAAGGAAAGAGAAGACGCTAGATGGAGGGAGGAGGCGGGTGAAGGATATCTTATAGAGATTGAGGGTTAGATTTGCAGGAGAAGAGAAGGTGTCACAGAAGAGATCAACAGCCAAGGAAGATGGTCCCAGGGAAACATAAGGATATTTTGAGCCATTCCCCATATGGGCATAAGTAAGAATTCAGACTTTCTCTTCCCTCTTGCTCAGGGTGACTCTGCTTTCCCTGAGTTCTGCAATGGAAAGTTCCAGGGTGTTGTTTATTGGGGCTGAGGCTGTGCTCGGCAAGGCAAACCTGTTGTCTACACTAATGTGTGCAACTCTGTGGACAGAATTCAGCAGACCATCACTTACAATTAAACAGCCTCCCTAGGTCCACCTTTATCCCCGAGTAGTTTACCTTACCTTATTCCTATGCCTGAAAACAGTATCTAAATAAAATATTTTATCATGTACTATATTTGTCCAAGAACAATCTTTGCCTGACATTTACCAACTGTCTCTTGAAAATAGCTGCTAAGTAAGAAGATGGACATTGAATTAAAATATTACTGAGAGAATCTGAAAGGTTATTTGCCACTCATTCAACTAAATCAACATAAATTTATTGATTACCTTCTATAAGCTAGACTCTGTGTGGAATACTGAGGCTAAAAAGATGGGTAAGGTTTAGGGGTCACTGTTAACCACCACATTTCTTAACAGATGATGAAACTAAAATGTAGAAAATTAAAATTAAATGTTCACAGTAAAGCGGAGATGAAGCTCAAGCTGTCCTTATTTCCAATAAATTGTTGCTCCCGTGATACAGTATTCTCTCTTCCATTTAACTCCAATCATCAGAAACTCTGTTAGGCTAGACAAGAGAGCCCCCTAGGTAAAGAAATTTAAAAATTATACTTTTTACTGCATTTTCCAAGACTTCACCTACCTATATGATCCAGTTCTCCAAGATCTTTCATGTTTTACAATCAGGATTTTATCATTATCATAGATATTATCATTATTTAATAATATATGAATGAGAATGTACCATTTAGGAGGCATTTGGCTACAGGGAATAGAATATCTAACTCATACAGTTTTAAAAAGTACACAATGGAAGCTTGGAAGTAGAAAGGACTTTCAGGATAGTTTGATTTAGCAATATATATTTTTTTGATTTTGCAATATAATTTTTAAAAGACAATTTACAAATGTTTAAAAAACAATTTTAAATGACTTCTGGAGGCAATATCTTTCCTACTTCCCACACATATCTCCCCTCATTCCCACCCAATATTATTATGCACTAATTTAAACTATAAGCAAACAATAAAGTACAAATGCAAATATGAAGCTGATCAAGTCAGAATTCCTTAGCCTTGTCTTCAAGGCCCTTAAATATTTTACGACAACTGAACTTTCCTCTCTTATTTCCTTTGTTCTTATTGAATTGCTTTTATATTTGTATATGGCCTAATTTAACTTCATATTTTACTCTTGTTATTAATATAAGTAGCTTTAGGTCTGCATGATTAAATGTCTCAGGCTTCTCCCCAGAACCAAATGAGTCCAAAGGTTATTGTTCCCTCTGAAACATTTTTTGCCTTACCCCATCACCACCACCATACAATTGATTCTTTGTACCACTTCAGGTAAAGGGAAGGTTCAGATATGACAAGGTAACTGGTTTATATATAAAAGATGGCCCATGCACTTCTCAAACAAACAACTAAGCAAACAAATGAAAAACCAAATAAACAAAAATTCAGCAAAAGGTGCTGAAATAAATGAAATGTTGAAATGTGACCCCCGCCATACAACATTCTAAAAAAAAAAAAGATGAGAGATCAAGGTAGACTCAAAGAAAAGTAAGACTAGGGCAAACAAATCATTTGTTCTTCTAATGCCTTCCAATAGCCCCTTTTCAGCACCTCTTCTTGTCTTTTCCTAGTTCTTATTTTATTTAGAGACTAACTCTCCATAATTTGTGAATTTCTGTTAAAAAGTTAATTCTGTATGCTTTTTGATCCAGCAACATAACTTTTAGAAATTTATCCTATTAAAATATGTACGCAAGTACAAAAGTAATATATGAATGAGAATGTACCATTTAGGAGACATTTGGCTACATGGAATAGAATATCTAACTCATACAGTTTTAAAAGGTACACGATGGAAGCTTGGAAGTAGAAAGGACTTTCAGGATAGTTTGATTTAGCAATATAATTTTTTTTGATTTCACAATATAATTTTTAAAAGACAATTTACAAATGTTTAAAAAACAATTTAAAAATGGCTGAATTTGGTTGTTTGGTCACTTGCACATGCCTAAACCAATAATTGAACAGGAGTATGCTGGATAAACATGAGTTACATGGCATAACCATTAGAGGAGGAGGTGGAGTTTTTTTATTCTGCAATGAACATGACCTACTTGGAATATGTTTGATTAACTGAATAAAAATAATGGTAGCTATTGAGAAAGGGGAATGAACACCAAGAAGGCAACCACATTCTCCTCTAGAGAAATTAGGAGTGATTTTTTTGATGCATTATCTAAATAACCTTGAAAAACCAAAAACAACTCAAATATCTGTTTATATAGCACTGATTTGATAAATTATGGTATAGCCTTCAATTGATACAATATGACTGTTCTATTCATTTATACAGTCATACACTCAACAAACACTTACTGAAGGCATATTATATGCCTGCTTCTTTTATGCACTAAGGATATATCAGTGAAGAAAGCAGTACAAACAAAAACATGTAGCTTCATGGTATATTCATTCTGATTGGGTAAATAGACAACAGAGACTATAGAATATACTGTCAATGAATGGAAAGTGCCACAAAGGAAAGTAAACAGGGTAAAGGGACAGGTGACTGGAAAACAGATCTGTTTCTAAAGTAAAGTAAAAGAAAAGATCACATGACCTATGAAAATATACCGAAATTTAAAATAAAAAGCCACTTAAAAGTGTCAGAAAATATATTTACTGAAAATAAATACCTAGTTCATGATTCCATAAGACTCAGGAATTTTGTCATCATAGCAAAAATAAGGAAACATAAACAAGTAATAATTTGAGGTTGAACTTTGGAGATGATGGTGGAATAAGAGAGGCAGAGGTAACTTCACTATAGAATGAATAACTATAGAAAAGCAGAAGACAACTGTGACAGCAGTTCCAGGGTACAAGCAGCCAGAGAGGGACTTCTACGTTATAAAGGGAGGACCTGAATCAAAAAGTGGAGAAATTATGGCTGAAAAGACAGAGTGAATTTGTTGAACTGTGACTGCCTCTGGGGCTGGCTGCTGCATGCTGGCCCAGAGCGGTTGAGGGAGGAGCCCAGCACTCCGGCATCCCCATCCCTTCAACTTGTTGGGGCGTCAACTCCCAGCCCCGCAGCCTGGAACTCCCGCGTGGGAATTCAGGAGTAAACAGACTCGTTTAGTCACACACAAAGGCCTGGCCTCAGTGCCCAGTGCCTACCTCTCAACCCCGAGGCAGGCCGCTGAGGGTGCCTGGCTTGGGGAAAGATGGGCACCCTCCTCCCCTCAGGAGAAGAGGGGACAAAGCAGAGCCCACCCAATCGGACAATTAGCAGGCGGCGAGAGACACTCTACGTCCCGCTACCTGTGTTCTTTCACCGCGGAAATCCACCGCACGCGTGGGCACAGAGGCGGGGACAAGGGAGAAAGCCAGGCAGAAGCACCAACAGCTACTCCCCCATCCCAGCGGCCCGCCGGTGCTCAGCGGGCTGGGATCCTGCAGACTGCCGAACAGCAAGGCACTGAGGGGTGGTGAAAGGGAAACTCAGCCCCGTAGCCCAAGGTTTTTCCACTCAGAAGCCTGGGAGTCACCAGACCAAACGTGTCCTCAAGCTTATTCCCCACGGAAGAGCACAGTGCCCCTCCACCCACCCCCAAGGCTGGGGGTCTCCAGCAAACCCAGAGACCTGCTGCCTTAACTGGACTTTCACCTGGTTTGGACCCTGCCAAGAAGACTGTTGCAGTCGGGGAAAAGCAGGCTTGCGGGGAGGAGGGGACCCAAGAGCACCATCTGCTGGGAAGTCAGGGAAAGTGCACGCTGGTAAATTGCTGCTGTGCCAAATCTACAGATAATCCAAATAGAATCGCGTCTCTCATAGAGGCCTTTGCCTTGTTCTGACGGGGTATTAGTGGTAAATCAAGAGTCAGAGGAGACCTTCAATGAAAATCCAAGTAACTATAAAATTGCTTTTTAAGATTATCAAATGCAGTGGATCAATGATGAAAATAGCCAAATCTGAGCATCAGAAGATCTTCCAGTCTACTGAAATATGATCTCTATGGCACTGAGAAACAATAGTTTACAATATTGTAAAGGCTGATATCTGGTGTATGTGCTTGCATGCACGTATATGTGTAGATGCTTATAAAGGTGAGAGTCGATAACTGAGAGATTGCTGGTGGATGAATGAGATTGGGGTGTGTGTGTGTGTGTGTGTGTGTGTGTGCGTGTGTGAGAGGCTGAACAATGATGAAAAAGTTTTACTACTGACCTTTTATAATTATGAAGGTTTCTACACTTGACCTGAGCTAATTTTTTTTGAATGCAAAGAAATCAGCAGAAAATAACAAAGTGCATGAAGATGCAAGAAGATATGGCCAAGCCAAATGACCAAATTAAAAAGCCAGAGGAGACATAGAATTTGGAACACCTAATCAAAGAAGTACATATAAGTCTCCAAAATAACTTCAATGGGCTGGCTAAAGACATAAAGGTTATCAAGAAGATACTAGAAGACCATAAAGAAGAATTTGAAGACTAAATAGAAAAATAGCAGAACATATGGAAATTAAAGATCATGTAGGTCAAATTAAAAATATACTAGAGATACATAATAGCAGACTTGAAGAAGCAGGAGAAAGAATAAGTAAAGTAGAGTACAGGATAGTTGAAGGGGAATGCACAAAAGAACAAATGGTTAAAAAGATGGAAAAATTTGAATGGGATCTCAGGGAAGTGATAGACAACATGAGGCACACAAATATAAGAATCATTAGTGTCCTAGAAGGGGAAGAGAATATTAAAGGTCTAGGAAAAGTATTTGAAGAGATCATTGAGAAAATCTTCCCAACCCTTATAAAAGACATAATATGGAAATCAAAGCCCAATAAACTCCAAATAGAATAAATCCAAATAAACCCACTCCAAGACACACACAAATCAGGTTGGTCAAAGCTGAAGAGAAGGAGAAATTCCTGAAAGGAGCAAGAGAAAAGCAATTCATCACACACAAAGTAAGCCACAGTACTAAGTACTGACTACTCAGGGGCACCAGGGAAGCAAGAAGGCAGTGGTATGACATGTTTAAGATTCTGAAAAAGAAAAACTGTCATTCAAGAATTCTTTATTCAGTAAAGCTGAACTTCGAAAGTGAGAAAGGGTTTAAAATCTTCACAGACAAACAAATGCTGAGAAAATATGTTAACAAGAGACCTGCAAAAAAAAAAAAAAAAAAAAAAAAAAAGAGACCTGCCCTGCAAGAAATACTAAAGGGAGTTGTGTCAGCTGAAAAAAAATGGAGAGAGGTTTGAAAAAAGACACATAGAAGATTATTAGTAAAGGTAACTTAAAGGCTAAAAACAGAGAGGGGGGAATATAGATTTGACAAATAGAAAATAAAAGATAAGTTGGCTGGTTTAAGTACTGCCTTTACAGTAATAACTTTTAATGTGGATGGATTAAACTCCCCAATTAAAAGATATAGATTGGCAGATTAGATTATAAAGCATGATCCATCTATATGCTATTGAAAAGAGCCTTATCTTAGTCCCAAAGATACAAATAGATAGAATGTGAAAGGATAGGAAAAAATATTTCATACAAGCTATAACCAAAAGAAAGCAGGGGTAGTTATACTAATATCAGACAAAACAGACTTTAAATGCAAAAATGCCATAAGAAAAATGAAGGGACAACTATATGTTAATAAAAGGGATAACTCACAAAGAAGAAATAACAATCATGCATGTTTATGCACCCAACCAAGGAGTTTCAAAGTACATGAGGCAAACATTGGCAAAACTGAAGGGAGCAATAGATTTTTCTACAATAATAGTTGGAGACTTAAATACACCATTCTCTTCTATAGATAGAACAGCCAGAGCATCAATAAGGAAATAGCAAACCTAAAGAATGTGATAAATTAATTACATCTAACAGACATATATAGATCATTACACCCCCAAACACCACAATATATATTCTTCTTTAGTGCTCATGGAATGTTCTTCAGGATAGATAATATGTTGGGGCACAAAAAGGTCTGAATAAATTTAAAAAGGTTGAAATTATTTGAAGCACTTTCTCTGATCACAATGGAATGAAGCTGGAAATCAATAACCACCAAAGAATCAGAAGTTTCACAAATATATGGAGGTTAAACAACACACTCTTAAACAACCAGTAAGTCAAACAGGAAATTGCAAGAGAAATCAGTAAATATCTGGAGAGGAATGAAAATGAGAATACAACATATCAAAACCTAGGGGATGCAGTGAAGGTGGTTCTGAGAGGGAAATTTATAGTTCTAAATGCATGTATTAAAAGGGAAGAAAGAGTTAAAACCAAAGGCCTAATTGAACAACTGAAGAAGTTAGAGAAAGAATGGCAAACTAACCCTAAAGCAAGTTGATTACTACTTTAATTTCTATTATTTCTTTTCTTCTACTTGGTTTAGGAAATTTTTTAAGAAAAGAAATAATAGAGATTAAAGCAGTAATCAATGAACTGGAGAAAAAACAACATAAAGAATCCATTTTAAAAGTTGGTTCTTTGAAAAGATTAACAAGATTGACAAACCCTTAGTTAGACTGATAAAGTTAAAAAAGAGTGAAGATACAAATAAACAAATCGGAAATGAGAGGGGAATCACTACTATGATTCCAAAGAAATAAAAAATCTTAATAGGATATTATGAATAACTGTACATCAACAAACCAGACAATGCAGAGGAAATGGACAATTTCCTCTAGAAACACATGAACACTGTACATTGACTTGAGAATAGAAGACCTAAGCAAACCAATCATAAGTAAAGAGGTTCAATCAGTCATCAAAAACCTTCCTACAAAGAAAAGCCCAGGGCCAGATAGTTTAACAGGTGAATGTTACCCAGCATTCCAAAAGCAACTAACACCATTCCTGCTCAAACCTTTCCAAAAACTGGAAGAAAAAGGAATACTACCTAACTCATTTTATGAAGCTAATATCACTTTAACACCAAAACTAGATAAAGAGACTGAAAAAGAGGAAAACTACAGGCCAATCTCCCTAATGAATATAGATGTAGAAATTCTCAACAAAATACTTGCAAATCAAATCCAAAGGCACATTAAAAGAATTAACCACCACAACCAAGTGGGGTTCATTCCAAGCATGCAAGGGTGAGTCAACATAAGAAAACCAATCAGTGTAATACAACACATTAACAACTGAAATAGCATTTGACAAAATTCAGCATCCTTTTCCAATAAAAACACTTCAAAAGGTAAGAAACAAAGGAAACTTCCTCATTATTACAAAGGACCTACATGAAAAACCCACAGCCAGCATCATGAGCTATGATGAGAGACTGAAAGCGTTTGCACTAATTCTGGAACATGGCAAGATTGCCTGCTGTTATCACTAGTATTTAAAATTGTGATAGAAGTTCTAGCTAGAGCAATTAAGCAAGGCAAAGAAATAAAAGGCATCCAAATCAGAAAGGAAGTAATAAAACTTTCATTATTTGCAGATAACATGATCTTGTATTTGGAAAATCCTGAGAAATCTAAGAAAAAGCTACTTGAGCTAATAAATTCAGCAAAGTGGCAGGACATAAATTAAGGGGATAAAGAGGTGATGGAGGAGGGCAGGAGAGAAGTAAGGTAGACAAGGTTAAGGAAGAAACTTTGTAAAAATAAAGATAGCTAACATAGATCTTTATGAAGTTCTACTTTATGGTGTGCAATGCAAATTCACTTCTTAAATTTTCTATGGAATACTCAGAATAATATTGAATTATAGTCAATAGGGTGAAGCAAAAGGATTGTCTTTTAATGCCTGCCATGTTAATAGTGGACAACTTTAAATGGAGTTGTAATTGTTGGGCTTTTATCATTGTTGTTTCATATTTCTTTTCTTTTCCTTTATTTTTTTCAATAAACAAGTAGATTCTGCAAAACACGTACCTTTGTTTTTAATACAATTTCCAGGATGTTTATTCAAAAGTTAGTATTAGTCTTTACTTTTTTTTTTATCAAAAACCCTTTGTCTATAATAATCTCCAAGGAGAAAGCCAACCGAGAGCAAACGCAGCATGTTACCAGGACTGACCTACCTCATTCTCATTCTCCCACATCTTTTCAGACTCACATTTTGTCACTAGATGGACCAAGTGAAACATAGTAAAAATGGACGATGGTAGCTTTTGTTTTGCTTTGTTTCATTTCTCAGGAGAGAGATATATCAGACTGGAGAAACCTTAAACCCAAAGATGCTCAGTGATTCTTAATCTTTGATTTCAGGAGGAAGTAAGTTCCTGGCAGTGCCAGAGCTGAAGTGCACCATTCTGTGAACCAAAGTACATACTGAAGGTTTGTTCCATATGAGCACTAAGGATTCATTTTCCATCTTGTAGAGGTGAAAAATCTATTAGTAATAATAACTAGGATTTTATCAAATATTCTCTATGTGCCACAGACCAGGCTTAAGCACTTTTAAATAATGTTAAGCTCACAAATGTTCTACGAGGCAGTAATGAATATTTCTCCCATTTCTTAGTTAAAGATACTGAGGCTTACAGAAATAAATGTCTTTCTCAGGATGAGGCAGGTAGTAACTGGAGCCAAGAATTGAACACTAGCAGCTTGACTCGAGAGTCTACACTCTTAGCCACTATGTTAATAACATGAAAATGTTACAAACATTTAAGGAATTCAACAACAATATTTGGGCATTAAGGTGACCTCAGAAACCCAAGGATCCCAAAACCACAGTCATGTTATTTACCAAACATTATATAGCATTTACTCTTTGCCAGGCACTGTTCTTTATATTAACTATTTTAATTCTCCTAAGAAACACTTTATATTATTTATTTTATATTAAAGCACTTTATATTAACGATTCCAATTCTCCTAAGAAACGTATGTGCTGGTGGTGTCTTAGTTTCCAGGTTGCTAATTAAAGTACCATAAAATATGTTGGCTTAACAATAGGAATTTATTGGAAGGCTTGCTTCCTCCTGGGGTTTATAGCATTCTGCCTGGCCACCAATCCTTGGGTTTCTTGACTTGTCATATAGCAATATTCCCTCCTTTTTCTTCCAATTCCATTGACTTCTGTCTTCTGGCTTGTTTTAGTTTGCTAAAGCTGCTGGAATGCAGTATACCAGAAAAGAATTGGCTTTTAGGGCGGCTGCCGTGGCTCAGCAGGCAGAGCTCCAACCTACCGTGCTGGAGGTCTGGAGTTCGATCCCTGGTGCCTCCTGCCCATATGCAAATTTATAAAAAAAAAAAGAATTGGCTTTTAAAAAGGGAATTTATTATGCACATTTATAGTTCTAAAGTCATGAAAATATCCAAATTAAGGCATCAAGGGAAAGATACCTTAACTCCAAAGAAAGGGTCAATGAAGTTCGGGGTTTCTATCTCAATTGGGAAGATGCATGATATCTGCTAGTTTTTTCTCCTCAATTCATTAGGCTTCCCTGGAATATTTTTCTTCTGCTCCAAAGGTCTGGCTGTGTGAGCTGCTGTTGGTTCTGGTGGCTTTGTTGGTTCTGAATCTTTTTCTAAAATGGTTCCCTCTTAATAGACTCCTGTAAACAACCCCACTTTGAATGGGTGGAGACATGCCTCCATGGAAATAATCAAAAAAGCTCCCATGCAGCAATGTTGAATGAGGATTAAAGGAGATGGCTTTTCTGGGATACATAATAACTTCAAATCAGAACATTCTACCTTTGGACCCCCATAAGTCATGTTCTTTCCAAATGAAAAATATATCAATTCCATCACAATATCACAAAGCCTTAAACTATTTCAGAAGCAATACAAAATCTCTTTAAAGTCAGCTACATACATGGTCTGTCCTAGGCCAAAATTCTCCTCTGGCTCTGAACCTGTAAAACTCAGAACAAGTTATCTGCAGCCAACATTCAAAGGGGGGCAGTCATTGGATAGATGTTCCTATTTTCATAGGGAGAAATTGGAAGGAACACAGGGGTCACTGGACTCAAACAGTTTTGGAAACCTGCAGAGCAAATTCCATTAAATTTCAAAGTCTGAGAGTCATTTATCCTCAGGGCTTTAGAAAGCCCTCCCTCCCTTTCCAAGGCTTATGCAGTAGACTGACTCTTTCCAAATGCATTCTTGGGGGACATTGAGGAGACCACCTTTTTCTTGGCTTCACCCTCTCTAAGCATCGGGCCACACCTGGGCTCTCTGTTATCTCCAGGGCACATGCTCAACCCCTCCAGGACAATGGGGTGGCAGTCAGGCTCTTCTCAATCCCCAAGGAATGTGCTCCAGCCTCTCTAAGGCCTGAGGCAGCACAACTCTTCCTGATCAAGGAGGTGGAAGGCCCACCCTCTGCCTCTGGGGCAAACTCACTCACTCCAAGTGTTTGGGTGGGTCCATCCTCCTGGCCCGAGGTTTTTTGACTTCAGACCTTAACTTCCATGGTTCTATCTCTGAATTATTTTCCCTCCAGTTTTTCCCTTTTCTGTCCCTTTTAGTTCAAACTGGTAGTCTTTCATTTATACAGATCCTACAACTCTCTTGTTGGCTTTCTATGCAGTATGCTAGGATAATGCCCATCAGACTAAAGGAGTTCCCACAAATCCTTCTTGGATAACTCCATCTTCAATCCTGGCTTTTTCTGAAATGGCTGACTGGTTCTGTTACTGAGCAAAGACTGTGGATTCTTCTGTCCAACACACTCAATAACCAATTCCTGAGACATTGGGGTTTCAAAGAGAGAAGGAGTTTATTACTACATGTGTAGCAGAACAGCAGACAGCCTAACGGCCCAAAACTCTGTCTCCTCAAACCAAAGGGATTTGAGGTTTTTAAGGATTATAGCAAGGGGAGATGAAGTCATTTCAGATAGTAAATTCAAGGTAGAAGTTCAAAACAGAAAAGAAAACATTGTTAACATAAGTTAACATGAAGTGAAAGGAAGGAGGCAGAGTTATCTATCTTTCAATGGCATAGTTTAGCTGATGATTTACAAATGTCAGGGACTGAGGTTAGTTAATGACTGTTTTCCTTAGTGTTGAGGCCAATAAGAGAATAACCAGATTAAGGGTGTTACAGTTCTCAGAGCCACTCAGGCACCAAGTAAAAGATAAGGGCTTTTACAAATGCTCCAGCTGTCCAAAACAGCTTAATTATAGTTCAGGGATTCCAGGTGCTTTTCTTTGTCTACTCCAAAATCCTGAAAACAAAAGAAACATTTATATAATGATTTGTAATCAAAATCATCCTTTAAATCCTGATTTCTCAGTTACAGATCCATGTTTGATTAAATCTTCACATGGGGCACTATTCTCTGGGGACTTCCCTTTCTGGAAGCCCAGAATTTTCCAGACCATAGATTTCTGGTTTCTTTGTACCCAAGAGTTCAGTTCTCAACTTGTCTCTTTCCTATTGCATCTTGCTATAAGCTACAAGGAGAAACCAGGCCACACTTCCCACATTTAATTTGGAAATCTCTTCTGACAAATATCCAAGTTCATGGCTTTTAAAATCTGCCTTCCATCTAAAACCAACAATCAATTTTGCCAGATTCTTTGCCACTTTAAAACAAGGATCAATTACCTTCCTTCCAATTTGCAATAACACATGTATCATTTCTGTCTCAGTCCTTATCAGAAGTATCTTTAGAGTCCAAATTTTTACCAACAGTCTTTTTCAAAGCATTCTAGGCCTTCTCTATCAAGTACATTGCATTCTTCCAGAATCTTCCCCTTATCCATTTAAAAAGCCATTCCAACATGAATGGTATTTGCAAACTGCAGTAGCACCCCACCTCTCCAGTACCACCCCACCTCTCCAGTACCAAGATCTGTTTTAGTTTGTTGAAGCTGCCAGAATACAATATAGTAGAAATGGAACTGCTTTTAAAAAGGGAATTTAATAAGTTGCAAATTTATAATTCTAAGGCCATGAAAATGTCCAAATTAATGCATTGAAGGGAAGATAGCTTAACTCCAAAGAAAGGGCCAATGAATTTCAGGGTTTCTCTCCCAGCTGGGAGGGCACATGGCAACATCTGCTAGCTTTCTTTCCTCATTTCATAAGGCTTCCCCAGGGGTGTCTCCTTCTGCTTCAAAGGTCTCTGGCTGCGCAGGCTCAGTTGGTTCTTGTGGCTCTATTGGTTCTGGTAGCTCTGTTGGTTCTGAAACTTTTTCCAAAATGGTTCCCTCTTAAAAGGCTTCAGTAAGCAACCCCACCTTAAATGGGTGGAGACACACTTCCATGGAAACCATCTAATCAAGAGTTACCACCCATGATTGGGAGGGTCACATCTCCATGGAAACAATCAAAAAGCTGCCACCCAGCAATACTGAATGAAGATTAAAGGATATGGCTTTTCTGGGGTATATAATAGCTTCAAACTGGCACACAGCTCCTTCCATGTTTTTTTCTTGGGCCAGCTTCTGGGTTCTTCTTTTTATGAGGCCCCCAGTAATAGAATTAAGACTCATTCTGATATCAGTTGACCATAACTTAACCAAAAGTAATATCTTAAAGTGATCCTATATACAATGGGTTCACTGCCATGGGAATGGGATTAAAAACATGTCTTTCTGAGGCACATAGTTCAACCTGCCAAAGATGGATTCTATTAATTTCCTCTTTTTATAGATAAGGAAAAACTGAGAAAGAGAGAGGGGTTAGGAAACTTGCCCAAAGTCATAAGGATGCAAAATGCAAGAACCCCACTAAGATCCCATATGATAAAGGTTCAGAGTCTCTTATGAGAATTCAAGACACTAATTTTATGAAAATTACAATGTCTTAAACTCTCTTTTTCTTGCAATATAGTCTGACCTCTTCTCTTCGATAATACTCAGAAGCATTGTTGAATTCCTGTTCAAGTTCATTCCTGAACTGCCTTACCAAGAGATTTCTCTTAATGACCTTGTTTCCTTCCTCCATGAAGTCACCACTTCCCAGAATTTAGGTTTACAAGTGAAATTAAAACAAAAGAATGGACTGTGGATGGTGGATATTATGGTTTGATACCATGATCTCCTAAGCATCTAAATTCTTTTTCTGGATCCCTCTAGTGTGGTAGAACACGTGATATCAGATGCCCTGAAACACTTAGGCAGAAGTACCCTTTTAATTCACTTATTCTATTTTTTAAGTTTTTAAACTATTTTTATTGTGAAATCTTCACACACATATGGTCCCTACAAAATATGCAATCAATGGCTCACAATCTCAAAACAAATTGTGTAATCAAACCATGATCAGTTTTAGAACATTTGCATCACTCCAGAAAAATAAATAAGGAAAAAGAAAAACTTCATATATCCTCATGTATCCTATACCTCTTACCCTTCCCTCTCATTGACCACTAATATTTCAATTTACCCAATTTTTTTTATCCCTTACCTTCCTATTATTTATTTATTTTTTGCCCTTATTTTTTTACTCATCTCTTCATACCCTGGATAAAGGGAGCATCAGATACAAGGTTTTCACTATCACACAGTCACACTTATAAAAACTTTATAGTTATGCAATTGTCTTCAAGAATCAAGACTACTGGAACACAGTTTGTTTCAGGTACTTTCATCTAGCCCCTCCAATACACCATAAATTTTTAGTTTGTTATTTACTTTCTTCAAATGAGAAAACTGAAGTGCTGTAAGGTTAAATATCTTGCTCATAATCAAACAGCTTAAGCCCTTGATCCACAGTATTGTAGGAAATTCACTACCTCTTATTATTGATGGGACTGGTACTTATTCCTGTTCATTCCTCTAGTTATCTCCTATCTGTTTTGTCCCAACACATGAAAACAGCTGTCTCTATTTCCCAATATACTAATAACCCAATGCTATAGTGGATTTCAGGTTTTAATGGACTATTTGAAGATGCTGAAGGAATTATATGGAAAGGAACTGAATATTTGGAAACATTGAAGGGAACTGGGAACATCTTTAAACAGAATATCAAATATCACTTTGTGAAAGTTCTTTAACCATATCTATATAATATATATATATATATATATATATATATATATAATATATATAATGCATAGGAATAACTTCTGGGGATAACCTCTCAACTCTATTTGAAATTTCTCAGCCATTGAAACTTTATTTTGTCTTATTTCTCTCTTTCCCCTTTTGCTCAATAAGGCCTTCTCAATCCCATGATGACAGGTCCCAGTTCATCCCTGGAAGTCAGGTCCTATGTTGCCAGTAAATTTGCACCCCTGGGAGTCATGTCCCACATAGGGGGAAGAACAATGAGTTCACCTGCCAAGTTGTCTCAGAGAATGAGGCCACATGTGAACAACAAAAGTGGTTCTCTAGGGATGACTCTTAGGCAAAATTACAAGTGGGTTTATCTTCTCCTTTGCAGGAGTATGTTTCATAAGGGCAAGCCCCAAGATCAAGGATGCAGCCTATTCGAATTGGTTGTCCCCAGTGAGACGCACCCTCTTGAGAACATTCATTTCACTCTCCACCATTAGGAAATGGAGTAGAGCTGAAAATAGATCTACTTTCTACCGCTTCAAACTAAGCCACCTTAAACATAGCAGCGTAAAACATCCACCATTTCTTTTTATTGTTTCCTCTCGTATTTCTAGGTTTTAACTGGGCACAACTAGGAAGTTATAAGTTGGGGTCTCTCTTGCACTGGCAGTCAGTTGGTGGCTGGGCTTGGAGTCATGTTTAAGGCCTCCTCCCACACGCCTGGCATTGGATGATGCCTGTCAGCTGGGGCACTTCCTTCACTGTTGGGCAGAGCACCCAGGTGTGGGATCTCTGTGTGGCCTCTACAGGGGATAGCTTGAGCTTCCTCATAACATGGCAGCTGGATTCCAAGAATGCATGCCCCCAAAGAAGAGAACCAGATGGAAATTTTATCAAGTTTCATGACTGAGACTCAAAAATCATACCAGTGTACATTCGAGGGAAGCAAAACTAGACTCTACATCCCATGAGGAGGAGTGTTAAGGAAAATGGGAATATATTTTTTAAAACTACAACATCATCAGTCACTCAAGAAAAAAAATCCCTTGGAAATTTAGTTGTGCTAGCTGAAGATGCAACTGAGGGATTTTTAATAGAACATTAGATGAGGAATTATAAAGAAGATGGTGGTTATAGTCTCCAAAATCCCTAAAAGAAATTGTGCTTCTCACTTCTCTACAAAGTGAATATTTTTTTGCTAGCCAGTTTTTCCATGTTAGACAAGAGATAAAAGTAAGATATATAAAAAGAGAGGATACTGACTGTTCTAGTCTGCTAGCTGCCGGAATGCAATACACCAGAAACGGAATGGCTTTTTAAAGGGGAAATTAAATGAGTTGCTAGTGTATAGTTCTAAGGTCGAGAATTAAAACAAGTCTATAGAAAAGTCCAATCAAAGGCATCCAGGAAAAGATACCTTGGTTCAAGAAGGCCGATGAAGTTCAGGGTTTCTCTCTCAAATGAGAAGGCACATGGCGAACACAGTCAGGGCTTCTCTCTTGGCTGGAAGGGCACATGGCGAATAC
>PVIY010031791.1:0-29597 GCA_004026745.1 Myrmecophaga tridactyla | reverse complement strand
CGGGGGGTGTGGGCCAGAAGAGAAAGGAGAGGACGTTGCCATGTGATGGTGGCAGAGCTGCAAGCCAAGGACCCCAATGATTGTGGCAAGTCAGCACCAGATGCTCCCAACTCAGGAGGGAGCAAGCCTTCTAGCCTCATAGTTGTGAGCCAATAAATTCCTGTTCTTGGAAAAAAAAAAAAGTGACCCACTTCATTCCTCAGGAAGCTAAGCATAGCGGTGCCTTGCTATCTGACAGTCCTGCTACTCAGCATATTCCCAGAAGATCTGAAAGCTGGGGCCTGGGCAGACACATGCACACTGATGTTCACAGCGGCATTATTCAAAATCGCCGAAAGATGGAAACAATACAAGTGTCCATCAACCGATGAATGGATAAATAAAATGTAGGGTAAGTATATGAAGGAATATTATCCAGCTGTAAGAAGGAAAGAAATCCTGAAGCATGCGACAACATGGATGAAACCTGAGGACATAATACTGCGTGAAATAAACCGGACGCAAAAGGACAGATATTATATGATCTCACTAATATGAACTCATTATTCTATGTGCCCTCATGAAATCTAGAATATAGGTTTTCAGGAGATAGAATGAGGCTAGAGAATGGGGAACCATACCATTGCTTAATACGTGCAGAATTTTTAATTAGGTTGAATTTAATCGCTGGAAATGGATAGAGGTGATAGTAACATATTATTCTGAATATAATTAACAGTGCTGCATTGTGGGTAAATGTGGTTGACGGGGAAATTTAGAGTCAAGTATGTCACCAGAAGAAAAGCTAAAGGTTAAAACATGGGAATGTATAACACAGGGAATCTTGCGGTGGATGGTAACTTTGATTAATGATACAAATATAAACATGTTCTTTCATGAACTAGAACAAATACATGACACTATTACAAGGAGTTTATAATAGAGGTGTATATGGTGAAAATGTACCTATTGCAAACTATGGACTTTAGGTAGCACTAATATTTTAATAATCTTTCAGCAACAGTATCAAATGTACCACACCAATGCTAGAAGTCAACGATAGGGCGAGACAAAGAGTATGGGATGTTTTGGGTTATTTTTTGTATTTTTACTTTTCTTTTTAGAGCAATGAAAAATTCTAAAATTGATTTATTGTGGTAATGAATGCACAACTATGTGATGATATTGTGAGTTACTGACTCTCTATTTTGGATGGATTACATGATGTGTGAATATATCTCAATAAAATTGTTAAAAAAGTGATTCAATTCAGATGTCAAATATTCACTAAATATACTCAGGAGAAATGAATGCATATGTCCACCAAAAGGCATATACAAGAATGTTCATAAAAGCACTGAACTGGAAATAACTCAAATGTCCATCACCTGGAGAATGAATAAATAAATCATGAATCATTCACACAGTGGAATACTATACAGCGATAAAATGGGACAAAGTATTTACTATTTACTATTCATTTACGTGGATGAATCTCACAAACACAATGCCAAGTGAAAGAGGCAAGGCACAAACTAGTATGTGCTGCATGACTCCACTTATGCAAAGTTCACAGACAAGGAAGCGTAGTCGATGGTGAAAGAAATCATGGTACTGGTTACATTGGGGAGAGGAGGCAGTAATTGATTGGGGATGGTGGTTACTCAGATGTAAAGATTTTATCCAGCTGTACAGTCAAGATTAAGGTATCTCACTGTATATAAAGCATTCCTCAATAAAAAAGAAAAAAAAAGTTTTCCTAGGGCCCAGATTTTTGTCTGTTTTGCTCAGTGCTGGATCCTCAGAGGCTAGAACAGTGCCTGGCACATGGTAACATACAGTCAATACTGAATGAATGAATGGATGCAGGATTGCTCTTATCACATCGTCATATAAGTCTTGCAAAGCTATGTTAAGTATCTCCCTTAATCGACTTCTGGCCTCATGGATAGTAGTAGTGAGTCTGCTCTGTGCCCTGGACTCATAGAGTTTGAAAATGTGGAAAGGTCAGGTGGGATGGAGAAGCGGAAAAGTGGTAGAGATGGAGAAGGGAAAAGAAGGAATATCAAAGGTGCAAAAAATTCTTGAATTTCCACTGCTTCCTAAAGGGTGTGGCTGAGCTCAATCAGTCCTGTCTTCCCTGGAACTGGCCAATGTTGCCCTAAAGGGCTAATCAATATCTCACACTGAACTGTGAGTGCTTTGAGGGCAGGGGTAGCATATAAATTACCTACTGCTGTGTAACAAATTGCCCCAAAACCCACAAATTTTGTGGGCTTGGCTAGTTAATTCTCCTTCAGCTTCTTTCATGTAGATGCAGTCATACTCAGCTACAGCTGTCCTCATCTGAAGGCTTGTCTGGGGCTGGAAGATCCACTTCTACGCAGCTAGAAAATTGATACTGGCTGTACTGGCTGTTGGCCGGGGGCCTCAGTTCCTCTCCAAGTGGCCTCTCCATGGGGCTGCTTGTGTATCTTCATGACATGACAGCTGGTGAGATGGTTAATTTCATGTGTCAACTTGGCTAGGCTATGGTATCCAGTTGTTTGGTTAACGCAAGGATTGGCCTGATGGTTGCTGTGAGGGTATTCCGTTAAATTATTAGTCAGTTGATTACATTTATGGCTGATTACAACTACAATCAACAAAGGAGCTTACCTTCAGCAAAGAGAGAAGTCTCATCCAATCAGTGGAAGGCTTTCAAGGGAGAATGGGTGGCTGCAGCAGTCTGAAAGAATTTCTATCTCTACTTCAACCAGATGACTTCTCTTGGGGAATTCATTGAAACCTTTATTGGAGTTTTCAATCTGTAGGCTGTCCTGTGGAATTCAGACTTGCTCCTATAATAAATCTCATATTTTCATACATATATGTGTGTGTGTGTATGTACATCCTGTCGGTTCTGTTTCCCTGGAGAACCTTGACTCATATAGCTGGATTTCCACAGAATGAGCAATTCAAGAGAGCAGGGTGGAAACCAAACTTTTAATGACCTTGCCTTGGAAGGTACCCATTGCCAAGTTTGCCTATGCTGTTGGTCACAGGCCAGCCCTGATGCAAGGCGAGAGTATGACTACCAGGAAACAAGCCTTCCTGGACAGCCTTTGGAGGCTGGCTACCATAGATGGTGTCTTATTTAGCTCTGTATCCTCTGCCCCAATAGCCTAAGGACATTATGACTGTCTACTCGATGAGCATAGAGTGGATGGAAAGATGGGGCTTGTCTATATGGTTGTCTCCTAAGAATCACCACGCCAGATGTCCTCTCAAGGAAGAGAGGGAGGGCTTGTGTTTTATTGGCCCTACAGGCTCCTGTGGCCCTCCTGCCTGGACCGTGGGCTGTAGGAGGCTGAGAGGGCCCAGGCCCAGGCCACCTTCATCCCCTGAGAATAGGACAAAGACCCTGAGAGGGGCCACAGCTTGCTCTGCTCCCAGGCCTGGCAGCCAGTTGAAGCCTGGAGCTGTGTCCCACGGAGCCCCACAATCACCTCTCTCTACGCTGAACTGCTTTTGGCATGAGGGAATACTCCAAAACATTCCTGAGCCCATGCAGGCGGAGCTGAACTGGAGGCTCAGAGGCCCAGGAAAGGGCAAAGGTCCAACGGCTGCCTGTGTGGCACCTTTTTTGTTTTCCAACTCCCCTCTCAGAAATTTAAGATGGGTTGGGCTTGGAAGAGGTGAGCATTCAGAGTGCCCTTTGACATGGCCCATAGTGATATTAGAATAAAGGAAGGAGAGGTCACCTTGTAGCCACACCAACCCCAAAGTCCTCCTCTAGGAATTCATTCCTTTGGGTGGCTAAGGTGTCTGGCCTCTGAGAGCTGGGCCATGGCACCTTCAATAAGTGTTCCAACTCTTGCCAACAACGCCCTTCAGCTGCCACCCATGGGAAATGGGCATCCCCCAAACTTAGGCCTGGCTTCTCTGGGCCAGGTCCCTCTGACCCTACTGGCTCTGGTGGGAGGGCTGCCCTGGCAGCTCTGCAGGACTCTGCTCAATCCTGGCAGGCTACCATCTCCCTGCTCGATGGAAGCCCACTCTGTCTTTATTTTTTTCTAAATCAACTTCCCTGCAGGATGTTCCTTTCTGATCTCCTTTAACAGCTTTCTTCTCCCACATAGTCTCTCTCTCTTTTTAAAGAATAAAAAAAAGCTTATTTTTTACTACACAACAAACCATATTTATTTGTTCTCCTTTCTTGAAATGTTTCAGTGGGCCTCTCTCTCGCTCCTTGCTCCAAACGTCTCACCCTGGTCTCCAGCTCCCACAGCTAGCCTTCAAGTTGAACTCCTTCTGAAACTGAGCCCCCTTTGGATTTATCTTCCTATAGGATACCTTTTAAAACATTTACCAGGAGAACTCTGCAAAGGGCAGTAGATTTGTTCATAGAGACAACTAATGTTCCATATGGGCTCGTAACCGCTGAATAGATTTTCATCAACTTATGGTCCAAAATGGCAAATTGATTAGGGTCCCCATGAGGAGTCATTGGCAGAAGCAAGAGAAAGCTCCCCAAACATATTCCTGCTCCTTCACTCCTTGGCCTGAAGCAGGCTTCAGGAGCTTAGCAAAATCAGAGGGATAAATCCAATGACAGGCTTCTAGAAGCTGAGTTGTTCTCCTACCAAGCAAGAAGACCAGTTTTTCATGTTTTTATAAAAACCAAGTGGATAAAACAAAGGACACTGGATTAAATGCAGCAGAAAGGCTCCAGAGCTCAAAATAAGGGAGAATTACCAGGCTGGTGGTGAGAGCTCCAGAACCTGGGCATGACCTAGCAGGAGCAGCCAGCTGACCCTTTCCAGGAAGTCCGGAGCCTGAAGACAGACATTGACCCAGCTGCTTTCATGGGATGTGCTGAGCTAAGCCCTGCTGTCAGGGCAGCTGTTGTTCATCCTAGCACCAGGGGAGCCAGTTTACCAGGTGCCAGGGCCTCCACCCCTGGAGCAAAGGAGGAAATGGCATGAGATGGTTAGAGAGCCTGCTCCAGGTGAAGTGGGCTTCTGGGCAGGGTTAGGTCTGTGGAATAAGGGGGCTGGCGGAGAAGCAGCAACTGATTTACCCATGAGGGTTGACATCTTGTCCGTCTTTTTTAGTGATCAATTCCTTTTCATCCTTTAGGATTCAGCACAGGCACCACCTCCTCCAGGAGGCCCTCCATCCTGGCATTAGGCAGATGGCAGGGAACGCTGGGGCTCAGCTGTTTCCCTTTCCAGATGGCCGGTTCCTTGAGAGGGACTGTGGGTGATTCATCATTGTGTCCCTCGTGCCTGGCAGGGGCTTGGGACATGAAGGAAGGAAGGGAGGAAAAGAGAAAGAGGGAGGAAGAGGAGAGGAGAGAGAGGAGAAGTCAGGGAGGAGGGAGGGGAAAGGAAGGGAAAATGGAGAATGGAAAAGAGATTGGGAGGCAACTGGGAGAAAAAGGAAGGAGAAAGGGAGGAGAGAGGGAGGGAGAAAAAAGTGAGTAAGAAAGATGGAAGGAGTAGGGGGAAAAGGGAGGAAGGAAGAGAGAGGGGAGGGAGGAAAAAAAAGGGAAAAAAAAACCCTGAGACCAGAAAGCTACTCAAGGCTCACCCCTGGCTGTATCAGCAGCAGCAACATGTGCCAGGCTCCAGGCTGCTGGGACTTGGGCTGCCTACCCATTTCCCACCCCCTCAGGCCAGCTTAGGGAGGATGAGCCCAGGCTGACAGCGGCGGAGCATCAGGGTTTGGGACTGTGAGGGGTTGAGGTGAACAAAGGCTCACAAGCGAGGGGCAGACAGCCGGGGAAGTCATGGGAGACCTCAGGAATAGATGTGTTGATGGAAATCCCTACTGGATCCAGTTCTTGTTCATTTACACTTGACTCATAATTCTGTGTTCTTAGAGGGAAATGTGCTTTCACTGAATTGAATGTTTTTCACAAAATGACAACAGCACTATTGATAAGGGAAAGAGTTGTTATGACAAATGCAAACAAAAGACAGAACACAAAATTACTTGATATTCCAGAGATATCTACTGTCAACGTTTTGTTGAACATATAGAATATGTATATATGGAATATATATAGAGAATATATATGTGCTGTTGTATATTAATATATTTAAATATATAAATTATTTTTTAAAACCAAAAGTGGGATCATGTTTTACATAGAATTTCGTCACCTGCTTCTTTCCACTCTATAATGCCTTATGAACATTTTTCCATGCTGTGAAATAAAATTTTACATCTTTATAGTGGCTGTGAATAAATATTGAATGAAGGTACCATGATTTATTTAAGGTCTTTGGACCTATAGGATTCCCCCCTCTTGATTTTTTTACAGTGGAAAACAAATTCCAGAAAAAGTTAGCCCCCTGTTCCAGCCTACTTTTTGAAGAGCTTTGGTGGACACAGCCCCAAGACCAAAGAACCCACTAGGCACAGAGTTAGGAGCTTACTGGGGCTTAAGTACAGGAGAAGGTTCTTCCCAATGGGGGCCAGTTGGGAAATGGAAGTCAGTGTTCTGCAAAAAGTGGGGAGTGCAAGGGACAGTTTATAAGTGTCTAAGACAACAGTGTGACAGCAGGGTCTCATGACACAGGTCTGGAGGCTTGGTATCAGCAGTGCTCAAGGGAGGGGAGTTTCAATGCTTTGATTAGGATGCCAGCTGTGCATACTTCCCCCTCTCCTCTGAAGAGGCCTGAGGACCTTTAACTTCTGTGCTTGTCATTGTAGGTGGCTACGTGCGGTAACTTATTCTCAGCATGGAGGGGAGCCTGGGCCCCGGGTCTCCACAATTCACCCTGTGCTGGTTTGAATCTGTGATGTACCCCAGAAAAGTGATGTCCTTTAATCCTTATTCAATATTGCTGGGTGGGAGCTTTTTGGTTGTTTCCATGGAGATGTGACCTACCCAACTGTGGGTGGTAACTTCTGGTTAGATCGTTTTCATGGAGGTGTGTCTCCACCCATTCAACGTTGGGTTGCTTACTGGAGCCCTTTATGAGGGAACCATTTTGGAAAAAGCTTAGAGACAGGAGAGAAACACAGCCAGAGACCTTGGAGAGGAAGAACGAAAACGCCCTTGGGGGAGCTTCATGAAACAAGAAGCCTGGAGAGAGAAAGCTAGCAGACGTTGCCATGTGCACCATGTGACTTTCTACTTGAGAGAGAAACCCCGAACTTCATCAGCTTTTTTTGAACCAAGGTATATTTCCCTGGATGCCTTAGATTGGACATTTCTATAGCCTTGTTTTAATTTGGACATCTTCACATTCTTAGAACATGTAAATTGCAACTTAATAAATTCCCCTTTTAAAAAGCTGTTCTGTTTCTGGTATATTGCATTCTGGCAGCTGGCAAACTTACAACAGGCCCCCACTAGAAGATGACGTTGCTCTTAGGACAGACGTTGCGTCCGTATTCCACAAAAAAAGTATGAGACAGCAGAACACTAGGAGTCCCACACAGAGATGACAACCACACAAAGTGATGCCACCATGGCCAAGAAAGGGAATTAGAAGATTCTTTCCCATATTTCCCAGAGCACTGAATTCTGCCAAGCCAGCAGGGTATTCCATGAAGTCCAATTTACTGGGGTCACAGTCCAAGGAAGGCCAGTAGCACCTGAAGATGGCAGGTCCATGCAAACCCAAGACTGGGTTCAATTGTGGGCATGAGTTACTGGTGAAGTCCACTGTAGGAAGATGTTTGCTAGGGCACTATGGGAGAAAAGAAAGATGTTTATGGGGAAGAATAAGGGGTCTAATGATGTACATGCTAGAGTTCCATTGGCTAACAACAAGGTGCCAGGCAGAGGAACATTAAGGGCAGGTTTTAAATACCAGATATTCACCCCTTGCAAAGCTTGAGAGTCCTCTACCATTACAGCAGTTGTTAATCTGAAAATAAGGTCCACATAGTCATGCATAAGATTTGTGTGTATAGGAGGCCCTGGATTGGTGATAAAAAATTTAACAGGCATTTTTGTATAAATGATGGTCAAATTACAATTTTTTGGGTGACTCCCACTCCCCATGGGCTTAAGATTCCCAACCATTGTGGCTGCACAGACCAGCACTCAGGCCAGAAGACCTAATTTTCTCTGTTTTGTATGGTCTCAGGTACAGGCAGCAACAAATTATTAGCATTTCCCCTTTTTGACTGCAAAGTAGCTAGCCCTTTAATTGTATTCTCAGGGACTGCATAAGTCCTGCCATTAGCATTTCTATGAGCAGATGCAGCAGCCCCTGACATTCAAAGGAGTTAAGGCCTGATAGAGTTTCTTGGTCCCTTACTGCAAGACCCTCTTACCATCTTTTAGCTGTCCCTTTAACAAAACACTGATTCTTTCTGTAAGGTCTGCACCTGTGGGACTGTAGGGCAGATGGAATGCCACATCATGACCTGATCCATGGCCCAGGAAAAGGGTCCCCCAGTCACTGTCTGTCTGTGTAGATGCTCCATACAGAGTGCTCACTTTCTCCAAACATTGGACATGGCCCGATGATTAGTCTTCCCCACCAGGAAAGCTAACAGCAGTCCTGTAGCCATGTCCACAGCAGTAAAAGTATACTCGGCTCCCCCACCCCCCAAGAGCAGAAGGAGACATGTAATCCACTTGCCACTGGGTCACCAGGATTTGTGACCAGCCGATGTGCCCCATCTGGTGTGGCAGCCCATGTGGTCACTGCAGGGAGCACGAAGGGCACTCTCTAGTGATGTCCACTAGCTGCTGGCATGTGATTGGCAGCTGGAACTGCTGGCTCAGATGCCACAGGGTTTGATACGCTCAGTGTCCATTTTCCCAATGAGGCCATTCTGCTGCTTCCCTGGTTTCAGCTGTGCTACCACTAACTCAGGTAAGTATTTAATCTGCTTCCACATTCCTGGGTAACCTGTTGGGAGTGTGGACAGGGACATGATAGACAGTTACTTTTCATCATTGGCAGATGTCCCAGATGTCTTTCCACTATTCTTGTGACCTATGACTGTCCATTGTTCCTGCTTCCAGGTTGCCATCCGGGTTGTAAGGCCTTTGGAAAACAGCCCAGCTATCAATACAGATAATTAGTATGTCTTCTGGTTTATGCACTATTATTATCTATACTGCTCTTAACTTAGCTCATTGACTGCTCATAGTACCAGTCTCTCACCACATAGTGTCAGTACTGTCGCAGCTGTCCATGTGGGAGGCTGCCTGCTAGTAAAGTAGACTTGGGAATGGCACCTCTGCCTTCTATATAGGACACTGGTTCAAGAAACTCGGGCCTTTCTGCACTCAGAAGGCTGGTATTGAAATGTTATACTGCAGCAGGTACCCCCTCCATTTGGTCAGTGTGCTCAGTTGGGCACTGCCAGAGCATGGCTTAGAAGCCATGTCATTTGTCCACCCCTGAATAGGGTTGGCTGCTTTCAAAGTGACTGGACATCTTTGTGTCAGTCCCTCTACCTGATATAAGACATTATATGCAGTACACAATTGCTTTTCCAAGGGCCTGTATCTCAGTTCTGCCCTTTTCCATGCTTGTGACCAGAAGCCAAGAGGCATTTGTTTAGAATGTTGTCTCTGCCACAGACCAACGCCCAAAGCCAATATCAGTGCTAGCCACATCCAATTCACAGGGCAGGGCAGGTTCTACACCTCCCAGTGCTTGTGCCTGTACTACTGCCCTTTCTACTTTTTCAAAAGTAGCCTGCTGGAGATCCTCCCTTTTCTAAGCACAACCTTTTCTAATTATCATATACAAAGGTGTTACCATTTGGGCTAAGTGAAGAACAGAATGTTTCCAATATACTAACAATGCCAAGAAAGCTATTAGTTGGTTCAGCATATGCAGCATAAGAAAATAGTGTACCTTATCAATTACTGCAAAAGGAATAATTTTTGTCTTACTCAAGCATACTACACTCAAGAATTTGACAGAGGATCCAAGGCATTCAGTTTGTCATAATTAATTGCCCACCCCCAATTCTCAAGGGGAGATAACAATGAAACTGAGGCTTCTTTTAGCTCTGAAAGAGAGTTACAGGTTAACATGATGTTTTAGTTTGCAAGCTGCCAGAATGCAATGTACCAGAAACAGAACAACTTTTAAAAACGGGAATTTCTTAAGTTGCAAGTTTACAGTTCTAAGGCCATGAAAATGTCCAAATTAAAGCAAGGTTGTAAAAATGTCCAATCTAAGGCATCCAGGGAAAGATATTTTGGTTCAAGAAAGTTGATGATGTTCAGCGTTTCTCTCTCTCTCTGCTGGAAAGGTACATGGCGATGTCTGCTAACTTTCTCTTCAATGGCTTCCTAGGGCTCTGTCTGTTCTTTTGATGCTGTTGGTTCTGGTGGCTCTGGTGGCTCTAAAGCCTTTTCCAAAATGATTCCCTCTTAAAAGGCTCCAATAAGCAACCCCAGCTTGCATTGGTGGAGCACACCTCCACGGAAACCATCTAATCAAAAGTTGCTACCCATAATTGGGTGGGTCACATCTCCATTGAAATGATCAAAAAGGTTCCACCTAGCAAAAATTGAGTGAGGATTAAAAGACGTGGCTTTTCTGGGGTACGCAACAGAGTCAGATCGGCACACATGGCATCATCAATATAGTGTAATAGGCTTTTCCACTTAGCCAGGTTGTGGCAGATGATAGGGCCCTGTAAATACCCTTGGAGGAGCACTTGGAGGAGTGAAAGTCCTTTGTTCTCCTTCCCAGGTGAAGAAGGAAGCAGGTCAACTGGCCTTATTTAAGGGACTATTAAAGAATGCATTAAATTTAAAACAAAGTGATAATGATGTAATTGAGTGCTAATTCCTTGTAGTGAAGAGGCAGCCTTTGGAACTGCTGCATACAAAGGTGGCATTACTTTATCCTCTATCTCTGTACCTGCAGCAATGAGATCCACCCACATCTGCTTGTGGGATATCTGACTAGGGCCATCATCCTCATGGGGTGCATTTCCCATTGCCCTAACTCCCGCCCCCTTTTTCCACAGCCTTTCCAACTCTCTGAGGTCAACTGTGGCCTGAGAGGCCAGGGAAACAGGCTATCCAACTTAGGACAGACATGAGAGGCCCAGAGTAATGGTTGGGGCAGTATGCAATACCATGCCTTTCATTCCCTCAGTAAAAACTTCAATATCAGGACTTACGAAAGCCATGGCATAAATGGTGTGTTTCATTCCCAGCCCCTTTAAAATGTCTTATACCTCCTCCATATTTTGCCATTGGGGGAGATTATGCAATATATCCCCTTCATTAGGGCATGCAGCCTTACGCCTACTAATCAACCATTCCAAGGAGGCAGTTTTCATATCAGTTGAGGTAGCATATAAGTGTTGTCGTAGGAAACGGTGCACGGTGCATGGTGACAGATGCCAATTCACTCATCTCTACTCCAGAAAGCACTACTCCCTCTACTCTGGTGTTCCATAACCTCAGAAGCCAATTGGGTCAGTACTCCCTAGTTTTATATGGCCCCCCTAAATCACCCAATCTCGGCAGTGGTATGCCCTCTCATAGTAACATGTAGTCTTTCTTCAGGAGGCTGGAGTTGCTGAGCCCAGAGGGTTGATCTTGTGATGCCTTTCATTTCTGTTATGTTATGGGGTACACATTTTGGGGCACTTCATCCTCTTCCCCTCCTGTTCTTCCTCCCCTTTGTCTTCTGAGGAGGAGCCTATGGGGTCCAACGCTTTGGGGTCCCATCCTGGAGTAGCTAAAATCTTCTGGACTCATGTGTGAGGTAACTCTGACTCAGACACGTTTGCACACCAGAGTCTCCAACTGACCATCCACGCAGGGCAGGTGACCAGAGAGTCCTTCATTCCTGCCTGGGCATGGTGTGCATCTATTTCTAGTTTTAATTCCTCCTCTAGATGGAGGGCTGTTGCTTTTGCTGCCCTTTCTGCCTCTGTGGCCAAATGCAAGGTTCCTAAATGGGGCCAGGCTATGGCTGCCACTGCTTGGCTTCTTCTTCTTCTTCTTTTTTTTTTTTCCTTTTTGCTAAAATTCACTTATCCTGCTATCTGTTGCAAACTAGTTAGCAATTCTCCTGGAGTTTTTGGGGCATCCCCATAATCTTGCAGTGGTCCCCATTCATCTAGGAGGGCAGCTACCCCTCCCCACATGAATGATAGAGGCCAATTTGGGATTTCCCCCACTGATTCTCCCTTCCCAGAACTCAGGCCTGCTGTAGCCTGTGGCTCTATGGTCTCCTGGCTGGCTCACCAATTGTTTCAACACAGCTTTCTGAAGAGCGTGGGTCAGCACAGCCTTAAGACCAAAGAAGATGCTATGTCGAGGGTTAGGTGTGGATTTTATTGGGACTTATGAACAGAAGATTCTTCCCAATGGTGGCCAGTTGGGAAATGGAAGTCAGCATTCTGCAAAAGGCAGGGAGTGCAAGGGACAGCTTATAAGGGTCCACGACAACAGAGTTTCAGCAGGGTCTCGGTGGCACAGGGGCTGGAGGTCTGTTATCAACAGTGATCAAGAGAGGGGCGTGTTCCAGCTTGTTAAAGCTGCTGGAATGCAACATACCAGAAATGGAGTGGCTTTTTAAAAAAGAATTTATGATGTTGCAAGTTTACAGTTCTAAGGTTGTGAAAATGTCTAAATTAAGGTACCAAGAAGCAGTTGCCTTTACTCAAGGACACCTCTTGAGTTCTGGAACACCTTTGTCAGTTGGGAAGGCATGTCAGTAACAATACAAATATGATACAAAGTCTGAAACAGTACAAAATCTCATCAAAGTTAGCTAAAGGCATGGTCTATCTTGAGGCAAAATTCTTCTCTGGCTCTGGACCTGTAAAATTCAGAACAAGTTATCTGCTGCCAACATACAAAGAAATGACAGCCAAAGGATACATATTCACACTTCTATAGGGAGAAGTTGGAAGGAACACAGGGGTTACTGGACCCCAATAGTTCTGCAAACCTGCAGGCCAAACTCCATCAGATTTCAAAGCCTCAGAGTCATTTATCCTCAGGGCTTTAGAAAGCTGCAGTCCTCGCCTTTCCAAGGGCTTACGCAGCAGCCCGGCTGTTTTGCAAATGCAGGGATGAGAACTGCAACCTTGAAGGACCACATTTTTTGTGGCTCCACCCTCTCCAAGCATTGGGGCAACCATCCAGGCTCTCTGCCATCTCTGGGGCACACACTCAACCCCCTCAGAACAATGTTGTGGCAGCAAGGCTCTCTCCAATCCCCAAGGAATGTGCTCCACCTTCTCTGAGGCCTGAGGCACGGAAACTCCTCTCCTCTGCTTTCGGGGCAAACTCACCCTCTTCAAGTGCATGGATGGGTCCACTCTCCTGGCCCAAAGCTTTTTGGCTTCAGACCTTAGCTTCCATGGTTCTGCCTTTGAAGTTATTTTTCAGTCAATTTGTCTCTTTTCTGTCCCTTTTAGTCCAGACTGGCAATGGTTCCATTTATACAGACCCCACAACACTCTTACTGGTTTCCTATATAGTATGCAGGGATCATACCCTATAGACAATAGAACTTTCCACAAATCCTTCCCGGGTAATTCTATTGCCAATCCTGCCTTTTCCTGAAATGCCTGACTGATTCCATGTTTGGATAAATCTTCACATGGAGCACTGTTCATTGGGGTCTCCTTTTCTGGAAGCCCAGAGTTTTTCAGACCATCAATTTCTGGTTTCTTTGTACCCAAGAGTTCAGCTCTCAGCTTATCTCTTTCCTGTTGCATTTTGCTATAAGCCACAAGGAGAAACCAGGACATACTTTCCACATTTAATTTGGAAATCTCTTCTGCTAAATATCCAAGTTCATGACTTTTAAAATTTGCCTTCCATCTAAAACCAGTAGTCAATTTTGCTAAATTTTCTGCCACTTTAAAACAAAGATCACCTTCCTTCCAGTTTGCAATAACGTGAGTCATTTCTGTCCAAGGCCTATCAGAGGTATCCTTACAGTCCACATTTCTACCAAGTCTCTTCAAGGCACTCTAGGCCTTCTCTATCGAGTATATCACAACTCTTCCAGAATCTTCTCCTTATCCATTTAAAAAACCATTCCAACATGTTTGGCATTTGCAAAAAGCAGCAGCACCTCACTTCTTCAGTACCCAAATCTGTTTTAGTTTGTTGAAGTTGCCTGAATGCAATATACCAGAAATGGAACGGCTTTTAATGGACGAATTTATTAAGTTGCAAATTTACAGTTCTAAGGCCGTGAAAATGTCCAAACTAAGGGATCCAGGAAAACACACCTTGATTCAAGAAAGGCCAATGGGTCCAGAACACCTCTGCTAGCTGGAAAGGCAAATGGCAATGTCTGCTAGCTTTCTCTTCTCATTTGTAAGGCTTCCCTGGGATCGCTTTCCTTCTGCATCTTCAAAGGTCTCTGGATGTGTGGGCTCTGTTGGCACTAAAGCTTTTTCCAAAATGGTTCCTTCTTAAAGGGCGCCAGTACACAATCCCACCTTGAATGAGTGGAGACACTTCTCCATGGAAACCATCCAATCAAAAGTTACTACCCATATTGGGTGGGTCACATCTCCACGGAAACAATAAAAAAGATCCCACCCAAAAATACTGAATGAGGATTAAAGATCATGGCTTTTCTAGAGCACACCACAGATTCAAACCAGTAAACAATGCTTTGTTTACAATACATCCGTACATTCTCCCCTGCCCCCCCAAGGAGGTCTGAGGATTTCTAGTTCTGTTCGGGTCATTGTAGGCAGCTATGTTCAGTAATTCATTCTCAATATGGAGTGGGGAGACCTGGGCCCTGGGTCCTACAACATTGTTTTTTTTCTTTTAAACACAGCTACACTATAAAAGAGAACTAGGGTTTTTTTTTTTTTAACATTTTTATTGTGAAATACAACATACATACAAAAAAGCAATACATTTTAAAGTACATTGTAAGAAGCAGTTATAGAACAGATTTCAGGTTGTAGAACAGAGTGGTTCTCTGCTCAGAACCACTACAGAATGGGCTACAGTTCCACCATTTCAGGTATTTCCTTCTCACTACTCCAAGACCCTGGAGACCCAAAGAAATAACAATAAAATGATTCAGCAGCCACACTCATTTAAGGCAGATGATTTGGAACCACACATTTTGGAATGACTTCCTTGTAAATTATCAACAGTACCACTCATTCAGTCCAATATTGGGTGGGAGGGGTAGAGGGCAAAGAACTGGGCGGCATCTAAGACAGAGCAGATTGATGGTGAGGAACAGATAGGGAGAAGTTTATCCTGAAAGGAACACAGAGGATACGTTTGGCAAAAGTAGACCTCTCCAAAAATGGCTGTTTTAAACTATCTGTTGCCTATAATCATTCTATCTACCCACCTCCTTTTTTCTTCATTGGGCCCTTCCTGGGCACCCCTGGTATGAGTGTTAGTCTATCAACAAACACCAGGGATCTCTCTGTGTCCTAGGCACAGTGCCTGGCTCTGGAGTTGGGGCAGTGAGCAAGACCCAAACACCCTTAGCCCTCCTAGCTGCTAGCCTTGGTGGAGAGGAAAGGACTGTGCTCGCCCAGAGTAAAGGAGAGCATGTGGGGTCTCTGAGAGCCGATCTTCCCCTTTCCTCCTCTGCCCCTGAACAGCAGCTGTGATGAGGGGTCCCTGGGCTTTGCCTCCCTGTTACCTCCATCCTGGGAATGGGAGAAGCTTCTGCTAAGCAGGTCAGGATGTGGAATCCCCTGTCTCCTCCCCGCAGCTGCTCCAGGACAGCCTGCCTTTCCCTGTACCCACTGCACAGCACACACCTGCCACTCAGACCATCCCAGGCACACAGTGTTTTCACTGGATTCTTAAGAATAAGCAAGTTTCATGTTTGTTTTCATAAGGCTAGACCAAACCTTAAAGGTTACCTTGTCCAAGTGGCCTGGCTCTCGGAAGCACGGATCTTCTCTCTCATCTGAGAGGGCAGCTTTGGTAGCAAGAAGCATGCTACCTCTCAAGATGGCTCAATTGTCCATTGGACACTTGTGAATATTTATTCACCCATTCAGTCAGATAGTATTATTGAGTATTTACTATGTGCTAAGAAATAAATCGTGAATCAAATACAAAAATCTCTGCTGCTGTGAATCTTTCCTTCTAATGGCATGGGGTAGGAGGACAATCATTAAATAGAATAGGTAGATTATAGAATGCTAGAAGGTAAGTGCTGTAGCAGAAAACACAAAACAACAATAACAAAAATAAACAGGGGAGTGGAGTAAAAGGGATCAAGCATGGTAGGTAGTGGGTTGAAATTTAAATAATATTAAAACATTAATAAGTATTATTAAGTGTTAACTAGTAGGTGAGTTTAACAAGGTCATAAGATAAAAAAAATCACTAGACAAAAATCCAGCATTTCTATATATTAGCAACGAACAGTTAGAAATTGAACATTTAAAAACGGTACTATGCTTAACAGCACCCCGAAACATGAACTACTTAAGTATGAATCTAACAAAATATGTGCAAGATCTGTTTGCTGAAAATTATAAAACACTGATGAAAGAAATCAAAGAAGACCTACATAATGGAGAGGTATACCAAGTTCTGGATTGGAAGACTCAATATTGTGATATAAATTCTCCCGCAATGATCTATAGATTCAATGCAGTTCTAATAAAAATTCCAGCAGGCTTTTTTTTTTTTTTAGAAACCAACAATCTGATTTTAAAGTTTATTTGGAAAGGCAATGGAATGAGAATAGTTAAAACGATTTAAGAAAAAAAAAAGAACAAAGCTGGAGAATTCGTATTACCTAACTTCAAGACTTACCCTAAAACCATAATATTTAAGACACTGTGGTACTGGTGACAGCATAGTGTAGACCAGCGGGACAATACAGGCTCCAGAAATAAACCCACACAAATAAGGTCAATTGAATGTTTACAAAGCTGCAAAGGCATTTCAATAAACAAAGGATAAACATTTAGTACTGGAACAACTGGAAAGCCACAGGCAAACAGAAGGGAGGGAGGGAGGATGGGTGGAAGGAAGGAAGGAAGGAAGGAAGGAAGGAAGGAAGGAAGGAAGGAAGGAAGGAAGGAAGGAAGGAAGGAAGGAAGGAAGGAAGGAAGGAAACTCGATGTATACCTTGTATACAAAATTTAACTCAAAATGGGCCATAGATTTAACTATAAAACCGAAAACTATAAAACTTCTTGATAAACAGGAAAAAATCTTCATGACTTGGGTTAGACAAAGATTTCTTAGATATGACACACTCCCTGCTCCCACCCCCAAAAAGGAATAAATTGGAAGACTGACAAAACTTCAACAAAATTAAGAACTACTTTTTGAAAGGCACTGTTAAGAGAATGAAAAGATAAGCCACAGACTGGAAGAAAATACTTGCAAGTAAAAGATCTGTATCTAGAATATACAAAAAACTCTCAAAACTCAAGGATAAAAAGAAAAACAACCCAATTTTTAAACATGGGTGTGCTGGTTTAAAAGGAAGTATGCCCCCTAAGAAAAGCCATGTTTTAATATAAATCCCATTTCATAAAGGTAGAATAATCTCTACTCAATGCTGTATGTTTGAAACTAATGAGATCATCTCCCTGCTTGATATGATTTAATCACGAGTGGTTGTTAAGCTGGATTAGGTGACGACATGTCTCCACCCATTTAAGTGGGTCTTGATTAGTTTCTGAAGTCCTATAAAAGAGGAAACATTTTGGAGAATGAGAGATTTCAGAGAGAGTGACACCATGAAACAGACAGTCCACCAGCCAGCGACCTTTGGAGATAAAGAAGGAAGACGCCTCCCGGGGAGCTTCTTGAAACCAGAAGCCAGGAGAGAAAGTTAGCAGATGACACCGTATTCACCATGTGCCCTTCCAGCTGGGAGAGAAGCCCTGACTGTGTTCCTCATGTGCCTTCTCACTTGAGAGAGAAACCCTGAACTTCACCGGCCTTCTTGAACCAAGGTATCTTTCCCTGGATGCCTTTGATTGGACATTTCTTTAGACTTGTTTTAATTGGGACATTTTCTCGGCCTTAGAACTATAAACTAGCAACTCATTAAATTTCCCTTTTTTAAAAGCCATTCTGTTTCTGGTATATTGCATTCCAGCAGCTAGCAAACTAGAACAATGGGCAAAAGATTTGAAGAGACATTGCATTAAAGATGACATACAGAAAACAAATAAGCATGTGAAAAGATGTTCCCTATCATCAATTATTAGGGAAATGCAAATTAAAACCCTAAGGAGATACCACCACACACCAATTAGAATGACTAATTAAAAACAAACAAAAACTGACAATACCAAGTACTGAGGAAAATGCAGAACAATTGAAAGTCTTGTCACGTAATGCAAAACAGTACAGCCATATGGGAAAATAGTTTGACAGTTTCTTATTAAGTTAAATATACACTTACCACTCAACCCAACAAGCCTATTTCTAAATATTGACCCAAATGAATTGAAAAGTTACATTCGTACAAAAGCCTGTATGTGAACATTTATAGTAGATTTATTCAAAATCATCCAAAACTGGAAACATCCCAGACGTCCCTCAACTTAAAACAATGACAAGGCTTTGGGATCACTTGTTATGCAGCAATGCTAACTCGAACAAGAGAGGGTTTTTGCTTTCTTAGCTTGCACCACATAAAGTTGTATATTTTCAGAAACAAGAAATCAACAGAGTAAAGAGGAGGAAATCTACATTCATTGAGTCCTATCATGACCTTTTAAAAAAACTACCTCAAAATCTCAGGTTTCTGTGAATGGGGACAGTTATTCACTTGTCAGGGGTTCCAAAAGGCAAGGCTTCCGCCAGGTGCGTGTTAGATGGCAAAGCCGCTGCTCGTTCTGCTAGAGCAAAGCCTCAAAAACAAGACCAAAGGGGCAAGAGTTAGCAAGAAAGTTTAACTGAACAACATGAATAGGAGTCTTGAAGTTCTGCAATAACTTTTAAGGGATTAAGGCACCGTGTTGCTTCACCCCACACCTCTGTTAAGTGATAGGTGGGACCTGTGCTTTGTGAGGTGGGGCTGAGGAACACGGGTTTTCACAGAACCTTCTAGTGCAGAGACTGTGAGTCTCCTTCCTGGTGGTTTCACAGCTATAAATCACCTCTTTCTATTCTCAATTCTGGAAGGCAGGCCAAGCCTCCCAGGGCTTTTGCTCTGAGAGGGAGATAGTTGAGGCATTAACATGAAGATGGAAAGATGTGGGGCGGGGACACTCGCCCAGTTCGTGCTGTGAGGCAGGCATTTCATATGCATTGTAAAGGCTGCAAATTTGACATCCTTACCTCCCTGGGATAGGTGGAGACACACTGGCGGGTGAGTACTTCATTTGTCCTAAGGTTAAAAGAGGTCCTACCTGACACATGAGCTGGAGAAGGCTGCAGGGGGAGGCGGGCAAGCAGTTGGGAGGCAGAGGCTCACAGACACCAGCCCAGGGTTCCTTGGAGCTCGAGCTCCCACAGGAGCACCTGGGGGAAGAAAAGTGAGCAGAAGTGGAGTTTCCAGAGGACAGGAAGTTAAGATAGTAGAGAAGGGACAGTGTCCTCGTAGGTCTAGGGACAGGGAGGAACCCCCAGCAGTGATGGCTTCACACCAACGACCTCCCCACCTAGAAGGGGATGCTTGATCCAGAGTGGAAAGGGAACTGACCCAAGGTACCCCAGCTTGTTAGCAGCCGGGCCAGACATGAGTTCATGGGCCTGACTCACAGGCCGGTCCTCTTTCAGTGTCACCTTCCTGCAGGTCTGGGGGTCAAACCTGGGCTATGACTGGCGCCACCCTTTAGTTTATCATCCAAATGGGGACAGTTTGCAGAGTGAAAGGGGAGTTATTAATAATTACACCAGGACATCAGGTGTAAACAGGACTACCCTGGGCAAATGAGACAGATGGTCACCCCAGCATGGCAGCTGAATGCCACCCACCTGCCCATCAGGAAAGTTTCTTTGTAGCCTTGTGGCTGCAGGGAGCTGAGACCCCTCCGTTGCCCGCCACCCCGGGTGAGGGGCCAGAGGAGCAAGCAGCCCTGAGAGTCTGACCTTCCCAGGGGTGTTCAGGGTGCCCCAGAGCCAGCCCCTCCGTCACTGACCTCAGCCCCACCGAGATGTGTACACACAAACAGAGGTCCCATCTGTACTGTCAACACCACCAGAAGGCAAGTGCTCGGCCAGACCTGGCATAGCTCCAGCTGCAGGTGTTTCCCTCTGGCTGATGCTGCTGAACCAAAGCTCTCCTCACTGGGCAGCTGTGACTGTGGGCCCTCCTGTGTGGGCGCAGGGCAGAGGACTGGTAGCCAGGTCACAGAGGAAAGTTCTAGGATGTGAGGTGGACACCCAAGTGGCATGGTCCAGCCATGCTGCTTCCTTCCCTCTCCCTGACAGGCAAGAGCTTCTTGAACTTGGATGGGCACATGAGTCACCTGGGGTTCCGGTTAAAATGCAGATCCTGATTCAGTAGGTCCAGGATGGTGGCACAACAAGCCCCAGGTAATGCTGGTCCTGCTGGACCAGGGATGACAAGCTATCCTTCCTTCCTGTCCCTTCTCTACCTTCACATGGCTGCTCCTTCTTTAGACCTCAGTGTAAATGGCACCTACTCAGGAGGCTTTCCCTGCCTACCATCTAACTGAAGTCCCTCCTGTTATTCTCTGCCACTCCCTTCAGTTGTTATTGTTTATGTGTTTTTTACAGATCCTGGTAAATTGTTACAGTATGTCCCGGACAGATCACAACCCTGCATACCCACGCCTTCATGAAGCCTCTTCCCACACTGACACTCTACCTGGCCATGTGGCTTGTCTGGGCCTGTAGCACGTTAGCAGGATGACATGCTCACAGGCTTGGAAAGCACTTGAGCAGTGGGCTAGACGTCCTGGAACGCTGCTGCCAGGAGAAGCAGCCCAGGCTAGCCTTTTGAAGGCTTCTGGTCCAGCCAACAACCAATATCAACTACCAGACCGGGGAGTGAGGCTACCTAAGTGTTCGTGTCGAATCAGAATCTGCATTTCTCCACTGCCCCAGACCATAAGACGTCTGCAGCCACACGAACGAGTCCAGAAGAGCCCAACCCAAACTGCTGACGCATCCCATGATGAACAAATCAAAAGGCTGTTGTTTTAAATCATGAGTTTTGGAACGGTTTGTTACACAGCAATAGGTAAATGATACACTCATTTACTGTCTCCATTAAGCTGGGGCTAGGTCTGTTTGGTGTGCTACGTTATGTCCAGTGCCTAACACGGAAGCTGTTATTACAGATGCTTGATGTGTATTTGAATATATGAATGAATGAACTAACCTGGACTTGTCTGATTCTAAAGCCCATGAATTTCTGCTTTGCCACCTGATCCCAGAGAAGCTGCCCATCCTGGGTCTGGGGGGATTCAGTAAGGCTAGAACATGTGATCTAGCTGTATTAGTTAGGGTTCTCTAGAGAAACAGAATCAACAGGGAACACTTGCAAATATAAAATTTATAAAAGCATCTCACGTGACCGCAGGAACACAGAGTCCAAAATCCACAGGGCAGACTGCGAAGCTGACGACTCCGATGGAGGGTCTGGATGAACTCCACAGGAGAGGCTCACCAGCCGAAGCAGGAATGAAACCTGTCTCCTCTGAGTTCTCCTTAAAAGGCCTCCCGTGATTAGATTTAGCATCACTAATTGCAGAAGACACTCCCCTTTGGCTGATTACAAATGGAATCAGCTGTGGATGCAGCTGACATGATCATGACCTAATCCTATGAAATGTCCTCATTGCAACAGGCAGGCTAGCGCTTGCCCAATCAGATAAACAGGTACCACAACTTGGCCAAGTTGACACATGTCCCTAACCATGACACTAGCCTAGGCCAATCAGTGCTTTTATCCCTTCCACAGCAATTGGTTGAGGGATGAATGAGTGACTTAAGCTAATACAATCAGGTTGAAATTCAGAACTTGTACTGAGAATACTGGGAAAAATACCTTCTCTTCCCCAATCAACATAAACACGGTGTGGTAGTTAGGTTCAGGTGTCAACTTGGCCAGGCCAGGCAGTGATGCCCCGTTGTTCTGTTTCTGTGGACTTGTGTATGTGAAATTCATCTGTGGCTGATTACATTTGTGGTAGGCTAAGGGGCGTGCCTTCCACAATGAGTGAAGTTTAATTGAATTAGCTGGAGGCTTAAAAGAGAGAGGTCAGAAGAGAGCTCAGCAGCTCCGCATACCTCAGCTCAGCACTGCAGCCCAGTCCAGACGTTTGGCGGTGCAGAAAGGAATCGCCCCAGGGAAAGCCGTTGGAACCCAGAAGCCAGGAGAGAAGTCAGCAGACATTGCCATGTGTCTTCCCATGTGACAGAAAACCTCAGAGGAAAGTTAGCTGCCTTTCCTCTGAAGAACTATAAATTTTTAACTAAATAAATCCCCTTATTAAAAGCTGATCCATCTCTGGTGTATTGCATTCTGGTAGCTTTAGCAAACTAAAACACATGGTTAGGGAGGATTTTTTAAAAATTTACTAATGGAGTATTGGGACACTGATCAGAATAGGCCAGTATGGGAAGTAAGGACTTAAAGACACCCTGCTGTAAGTGGAACCCTGCTGAAACCTGTCAGCTGAGCCCCGTTCCAGGTTCGTGACTCTCATGGCAGAAAGAACTCAGAGATGAGAAAGGACCAGTAGGAACAAGTAGTAAAGTTATACGAGAAAGAAAAAGTGCACGTTAAGGCATAATGTGGACATGCTCAAGATGGAGATGTGCCTAACAGCGGGGGTTAGCTTGTTTTATAGGAAAGTATTGTTGGTAGCAGGTTTCCATACTGACCTTTGAACACCAGGGGATTATATGGTTTGTATTAACAAGTGTTGACATGGTTTGCATTGTTTTAGGAGGAGATAAATATTGGGGCTTGTGGCCTCCCATCACTACCTAAAATTTGTCTTGGGCAGATGTTTAGCAATCTTTACAACTCCAGGTTTTCTGTTAATAACTAAAAGTTTGCTTTGGGTCCATGATTTTACATGCTTTATGATTTTAGGGAGTGTCCTGGCTTTAGAGGGAATTCTGGCTTTAGGGAATGCATTAATTCCTTTGGAGCTACATAGGAAACTAAGGACTTCTGGTTGTCCATTAACTCTTTCAAAGCTGGATAGGAGAGTAGGGACTTACACTTGTCTATTAACTCTTTCAGAACTGGATAGGAAAGTAGTGACCTGCAGTTGTCCTATTCCATCCTGCTTTACCGTGCTAGGTGTCAACTCTTTAGCTGCATTTTGGGGAAGTCCAGGGTGGCTGGTGGGTACGTGGAGGGCTTGGGAAGATGGCTATTTACCAGTGAGTATAGAAATATCTTAATGTTCTAACTCCTGGTATCAGCTAACCAGTGTGTCCGTGTCGTGCTATCAGCCCTGAGTGTAATACTGGTAGCTGCTGGACCTGTCTCAGCAAGAAGATGAGACTACCTCAATCACAAAAGCCTGAGAATGTGATGGGGTAAAAAAGGATGTAAAATTGAACCAGGAATGAGGCACTATTAAAAGACAGGCTTTGCCTAATGGCCTATTGACTGATGCTGTTGATTATCTTTTCACCTGCCTATCGGCCGCTTGCACGTCTTCCCTGGAGAAATGTCTATTCAAGTCCTTGGCTTTTTAAAATTGGGTTGTTTGTCTTTTTGTTGTTGAGTTGTAAGAGTTTCTCACTTGCTTTTGACTTATGTAATGTTGTTACATTTTATGTATCTCCATATGGTAATAGGAATCATAAATCTAAAAAAAATCACTTTGATTTAGGCTTGTTTAAAATTAAAAGATCAACAAATGATGCGGGGAAAGCTGGATCTCCACATGCAAAATAAAGAAATTGGACTTCTACCTCGCATAATATACAAAAATAAAGTAAAAATGGTTCAGTTTCCTAAATATAATAGTTAAAACCATAAAACTTTTAGAAGAAAACATAGTGGCAAAACTTCATGGCCTTGGATTTGGCAATGGATTTTTAGAGAAGACACCAAAAGCACAAGCAGCAAAAGAAAAAAACAGATAAAATGGATTTCACCAAAATTAAAACTTTTGTACACAGGACATTTTCAAGAAAGCAAAAGAACAACCTACACAATGGGTAAAAGTAACAAATTATAAACCTGATAAGGTTTAACACCCAAAATATATAACTCCAAGAACTCAACAACAAAAAAAGACAAAAAACAATGAAAAAAATGGACAAAAGGACTTGACTAGATATTTCTCCAAAGATATGCAAATTGTGTGGCATGGTGGAGGAATATTGACATTCCAGGGACTCAAGAGCATAATGAATCAAGACACCAAGATTTCCTCCTGCTCCGACCCACCTGTGACGTACATGGGCTGAGTCTTTTGCTCTCCATGTGTCACATCCGAAAGAAACACTGACCTTACCTCCAAGGCCTTGATTGGTCAGTTGTGTCTTTCCTGGGCAGGTGGGAGGGGGCAGCAAAGGAGAAACCATATTAGCTAAGATTCGCCAAGTCTTATTCACCTCCCCTCCCAGAGACCCACCTCTCAGGGCAGCTTTGATTCATACAGCTCGCAACCTCCACAAGCTTGGACGCAGTCGCTCTCCAATGTGGTACCATAGTAGGTTAGGGTCCGCATCATCTAGGAGATGGACACCCTTGAAACACCATTTCTTAGAATTCATCCTACAGATATACTTACATACATGCAAAAATATTATGTACTAGAACCTTTTGAGAGGCTTTTCAGGAGATTCAGATGCGCGCTCAAGTTCCAGAACTATTGCTTTCAAACAGCGGTTCTTTTCTTTTTTTTTTTTTAAACTGGTAAAAAAAATCATTTTTAATGTATATAAAGGCCAAAGAAATAATCTCTCTACTATAAAATAAGTACCTAAAAATTGAGAAGACACTGCTAATCTTACAGAAAAAAGACAACAGGTTTTTACAGACAGTTCACACAGAAAAGGAAACAAAAATATCTCTTAACATATGAAAAATGCTCAACATCACTCATAGTTTTTTTTTAAAAATCTCATAATAAAAAAGAGAAGATAAACTGCACCAATATTCCATTTCTTCTCAGTTAGATTGGCAAAAATCAAAAACTGGGCAATGCACTTAGTAGACAATGCTAGAGAGAAACAAGACTTTCAATTTTTTATGGCAGGGTCCAACTCTGGGCAAACCATCTAGGACAGTTTGACAGTGCCTCTCAAAATTGTAGATGTATATACCCTTAAATTCTGCAATTCCCTTTCTTAGAATTCATCCTACAGATATACTTACACAAATGCAAAAATATTATGTATTGGAACCTTGAATAGGGCATAAAACTTTGTGGGTTTGTCCAGGTTAGTGTGATGCCCTAATATATCCCAGAGTAATTTGGGCAGTGAATGAAGAAGTATTTGCAAAGTCCCCTTGGGGCACTGGGGAGAGAAGAGGAAATATTCAACTTTCCCATTTGGAGAATTTTTTATATTCTCGCAAGCAGTAGAGACAACCAAATCAATAGGCCAAGCCCTTGATCTTGGGGTTCGTCCCTGTGAAACTTATTCCTGAAAAGGATATCTAAGCCTACTTAAAATTATGCCTAAGAATCACGCCCAAAGAATCCCTTTTGCGGCTCAGATATGGCCTCTCTCTCTAAGCCAACATGGCAAGTGAACTCACTGCCCTCCCTTCTCTACGTGGGACATGACTCCCAGGAGTGTAAATCTCCCTGGCAATGTGGGACAGAAATCCCAGGATGAGCTGGGACCCGGCATCAAGGGATTGAGAAAGATTTTTTGACCAAAAGGAGGAAGAGAGAAATGAGACAAAATAAAGTGTCAGTGGCTGAGAGATTTCAAACAGAGTCAAGAAGTTATTGTGGAGGTTATTTTTATGTATTGTATAGATATCCCCTTTTTAGTTTATGGTGTATTGGAGTGGCTGGAGGGAAGTACCTGAAACTACTGAGCTGTGTTCCAGTAGCCTTGATTCTTGAAGATGATTGTATAATGATATAGCTTTTACAATGTGACTGTGTGATTGTGAAAACCTTGTGTCTGATGCTTTTTTTTATCTAGGGTATTGACAGATGAGTAAAAAATATGGCTAAAAATAAATAAATAATAGGAGGAACAAAGGTTAAAAATAAATTGGGTAGCTGGAAATACTAGTGTTCAGTGAAAGGAAGGGTAAGGGGTATGATATGTATGAGTTTTTTTCTTTTTTCTTTTTATTACTTTTTCTGGAGTGATGCAAATGTTCAAAAAATGGTCATGGTGATGAATAAACAACTATGTGATGATATTGTGAGCCACTGATTTTACACCATGTATGGATTGTCTGTACGTAGAGATTTATCAATAAAATTATTTTTTAAATATTATGTACAAATTTATTCATTGCAGTTTGTCTTAACATAGACTGGAAACAATTCATGCATCCATCCATTTGGGACAGACTAAATAAAATGCATGAAATCCATGCAGCTGAAAACAAATCACTATGCAGGGGTTCTTGGTAGGGGACAGTCTTAGCATAGCCTACCGCCTTTCCCTATTCCCTCAAATACATCCTATGCTCAGGACCGGGTGTGTTAGCCTGGTTGGATGAACTCAGTCCCCTAGTAGGTGAGGGGACTACCGGTATATTTGAGCTCAGGTTATGTTGACTGGAGACCATTTGGGTAAGGGGGGCATGCTTATGGCATCTGGGTAAGGGGGGCATGCTTATGGCATCTGGCTCACACTCCTTGGTGGGGACAGAGTGGGTCCCTGCTCTACACCACACACACACACACACACACACACACACACACACACACAAGAGAGAGAGGGGTGTTGTGGATAGAACATCTCCCACATGCATTAATGCCTGTGGGGACCCAGGGCCTGGATTCCCCTCTGTATTGAGAGCAGGTCACTGTAGCCTCCTACATGACCTGGACAGACATGAAAAGTCCTCAGACCTCCTCGGGGGAAAGAATGCACAATGGTATCCCACACAAGGCCTTTGGACTCCCCTCCCCTGATCACTGTTGATATCAAACCTCCAGACCCCTGTGTCATACGCCTTGCCAGAACTCGGCTCTCATACCCTTAGCCTAAGCCCCTGCACTCCCCAGCCCTCTCGCTGGGCACTGACTTCCATTTCCTGACCGGCTGCCATCTGGAAGAATCCTCTCCAGCTTGTAAGTTCTAGTTAAAATTCATGTCCAACTCCACGCCTGATGTGTCCTTTGGTCTTTGGGCTGCCCTGACCCAAGCTCTCCAAGAGCTGGGTTGGAACAGCTCCATCGTACATACCTGGGGAGCTTCTAGAAAATATGGATATTGGCTCCATCCCAGGGAGAAGTTCTAATTTACTTGGTTTGATATGGGGCTTGAGCATCTCATTTCCAAAAGCTCTGTGGATGATCCCAGTGTGTTGCCAAAATTAAGACCCACATAATGATTCTCCTCCTTCTTGCATGCCCCTCTACTCCCCTCCTCTTTCCCAGAGGTCTGGTTCTGTCTTGGCTTCTCTTTCCTGTCTTGATTGAACAACTATGGAAACTTCTACTTGATATGGTAGAGGGTGGAATTTGCTAATATTACTAATAAAGAAATGTTTTGTATATACCTGTTGCAAACCCAACACTCCGAAACAGAGTGCTGCTTTAATCACACACTCCTAGAAGGGAAGGGATCTTGGAAAGCATCTGGTCCAGCCATATTCTTTCCAGTTGAGGAAACAGACCCACAAAGAGGACGTGACTAGTCCAAGGTTATACAATGAGCTGGGCACAGAGCACCAAGCAAAACCCTGTCCTGCTGATTCGAAGTCTGCTGTCCTTTCCCCTCCCCACCCACTTCGCTGTGGCTCTGTTCCCTTGGATAGAAAGTGGAGAACTCCAAGTAAGGACCTGGCTCTTTAAAAAAAAAAAAACTTCCCCCATTTCCTTGCAAGGCAGAAGAGAATTGATGCAGTGAGCAAGTGCCGGAACCCTGTGGAGGTGACCTTGAGCTGGGAATCAGATGGCAGAGAGATTCAATGGCCAAGATAAGGGAGGCCTGCAGGGGAGGGGAGGCAGCCAGCTGAGACTATTGGCAGCAAGAAAGCAGTCATCCTGGTTCCCAGCCACCTGCTAAGGTCCTGGGGTGGGGGGAGGGGGGACGGGGGGGCAGAGGGGGTAGGAGGGAGTGGTAGGAGTGAGCAGCAAATAGGCCCCTCCCGGATAGCAGGGCCCCCAGGCCAACAGAGGCAGGTCACCCCTCACCCACCCACAGGCTCCCCCCACCCCCGAGGTGGGGGTGGGGGATTGGAGGCACTCAGCAAGTTTGAGGAGGGGGCAGCAGTATGGAGTCTTAAAATTGCAGGCATATTTGGAACCACACAGGTGCGGATTCAAATCCCAACTCTACCACTTCCAACCATAAGCCTCTCCGAGCCAGCTCCCCCTTTTATAAAAGGGGTTCTTGTGAGGGTTCTGAGAAAATAGGTGTAAAGCTCCCACATACTAGGTACACACTTATATGCATGCTGGGCTCAGGAACTGGGAGGCTATGTAACGCAGTGCTCAGATGTGTGCTCAAATCCTAGCTCTGCCTCTTTCTAGCTGGCACATGACCTCCCTGTACCTATTTCCTCTCCTGGAAAACGGGGTGATAGTAACACCCACCCGGTAGGGCTGTTGTGAGGAGTAAGTGAATTAATAGACGTGAGATGCTTAGGAGAGGGGGCCTGGCTCAGAATGAGCATTCCAAAAGGTCATCGTTATTATGGCTATTGGTAATAGCCATCATCAATAATGACTGTTATAATAATGCTGCTGCATTTTCTCAAATTACTCCAAGTTCAGGGTCTGTGGTGCCCCTTGGGACCCATAGCGCTAGGGTCCAGGAGGCTATCAGACCAACAGAAACATTTAAGACTGGAAAAAAGGAGTATTGGCCTCATAATATGGAAACTAAACTGCAAAATCAAAATTAGCAAATGTTGTTTTGAATGTCCTCAAAATGTAATATTATTTTACATTTTTATTATTGTATTCACAAACATTTAACAACATTTCAAATCTATTTATAGGTTAGATTGTCTTATTCTACAAGAATTTAAGTAAGTAATGACAACTAAAAGATCGGAGCCAGCCAAGTCCACTCAACTGGGAAAGAATGGTCTCAACAAATGGTGCTGGGAGAACTGGATATCCATATCTAAAAGAATGAAAAAAGACCCTTGTGCTGTTTGAAACTGTTATATACCCCAGAAAAGCCGTGTTCTTTAACCATGATTCCATATCATTGGTTGGGATCTTGTTGATTGCTATCATGGAGAAATGACCCACCCAACTATGGGTGGGACCTTTTGATTAGGTGGTTTCCATGGAGACCGTCTCTGCCCATTCAAGGTGAGGTTGCTTATAGGAGCCCTTTAAGAGGGAACTGTTTTTAGAAAAAGCTTCAGATTTGACATAGACAAGAGACCGTTGGAGATCAGAAGGAAAATTCCTCAGGGAAGCCTTAAGAAAAGAGAAGCCAGGTGTATTAGTTAGGGTTCTCTAGAGAAACAGAATCAACAGGGAACACTTGCAAATATAAAATTTATAAAAGTGTCTCACGTGACCGCAGGAACACAGAGTCCAAAATCCACAGGGCAGACTGCGAAGCTGACGACTCCGATGGAGGGTCTGGATGAACTCCACAGGAGAGGCTCACCAGCCGAAGCAGGAATGGG
>PVIY010031790.1:0-29594 GCA_004026745.1 Myrmecophaga tridactyla | reverse complement strand
TTCCAAGTACTTATGGTGTTCAATCAAGATATCTACATAAGTTATATTAGGGAATGCACTAGTCAAAATATACATTTTGTACCAAATGAACATTTTTTGCTTCAGTCTCACACACATAGTTACAAGTATTTTTGACAATTTTCATCCCCTCATTTTCACCTTCATTTTCAACCCATCCATTCCATTATGGCATACTACCCTCCCACACTCAACACCAAAACTTCACTTGACAGAGTCGCTTTCTGTCTTCCCCAGGCATCTTTGAGCATCTTTGCATCCTCATCTTCGTGGATCTCTCAGAAGATGGATCTCTGGATCTCTCTGTTCTCCACGACACCGTGCTCTGGTTTACTTCCTCTCTCTCCAGCTCCTCCACTTTGCTCTCCTTTGCCAGTCACCATCTCCCACTCAGTTCTCCCATTTCATTACTTTCATTTTTTGCTCCATGCACACACCTTCTTTCAGTTCCTAGAACAGGCTCCTACCGGAAAATATTTACTCAGCTTAAATGCTGCTTTCTTTATGAAGTCTTCTCTGATTTTCCAGCCTAGTGATATCCAACTATTATATATTCTTACTGCAGCCAGTAATTGTCATTCATGTAAAAAATGACCCGTTATAATTTTGTGAAATATTTATGTAAGAATGTGCTTGATGTTTATTTCCACCACTAAATTCTACATTCTACAAGATCAGAAACTGTAACTTTCTTTTTCACTGCCACATTTCCAGGATTAGCATCTAGTTGACAAAGTTTAACTGAATAACCAGTCAAAAATACCAATATAGAATCTGTACATAAAAACATATGTGATGGAAACTAAAATAAATTTTGCTTTCTTACAAAATGAAAGACTTTTCTTGGATTCCTTTGATATGAAGGAAAATGGATCTTAAGTACGAATGATATCTATTCAATATTGATATACATTTTAAGCTTATGTGTCATCATTGACATTCGAAAATAGTTACAACGTACTAGCATTTCCAAATCAAAACTTTTGTCTGAAATTGGGCATATTTTCTTGTGAGTACCTCCATTTCCAAAGAAAAGGTGAGATGGCTTCCCATTCCCATTAGAATGGTGTATATTTGAATATCAATAAAAAATGTATGAGATAAAAGGAAAATGTTAATATAGATATAGTGGAATATTTACTAAACTTTATATTTTATTATTTATGAGGTGGTTTATGTCCTTTTTATTGTTTTGTGAGAAAAACTCACTCTGCTACCACTGGGATCTATGATAACTCTGAAATTTAGTTCTATATGCTGCAGCTTGTCAAAGGAATAGGCAGTCGTACAATTACACGGACCATTTAAAACTGGGTGACAAAAGGCCACTGAGACTATTGTTTGAAGAACTTTTCAACTCTGGGAAAGGATTATGTAATCTAATTGGTTCATTTGTTTAATTTCATTCTCTATATATCTAAGAAATAAAAATAAAATCCTGCATGCATCCATTAAACAAGGATCACAATCCTCATTGGTAATATTTGGTGCTTAACAGATGCATGTTGACTCTTGTATGTGGTTTGCAGGGTGTTAAAAGTAATTCCATGGGTAGTATAATAATATGATTTAAGAATACATAGGAAGTTACAGAAAAAGGAGAAAAAATAGAATGCAGTATATGAAGAAAACTTATAAATATGAACTTAAACCATAGATGTATACATATTTTAATACATTTCTGTGCCTCGGTGCCACTAATATAATATCAGAAGCTCCATATCCTAAATTATCATTACTCCTGCTTGCTCTCCTTTTCTGGTCTGAAGAATTTGAAAGCCCCTATTTTTTTACTCTGCTTCAAAGTACCTAATCTCATGGTATGCTGTGTTAATTGAGGAGAGGATGATGCCTATAATAACTCATGGTTACTCTGTACGGTGCACTGTGGATTTTATTCACATCTCATAAGACTTATTGGAAAGTGCTGTTGAGCCAACTTTTTACACAACCAAGCAGCAAAACACATATAAGCTACACCATAGTGTCAGTCAGTTATGTCTCTTATCGCCTTCTTTTTCTGTTTTCCTTCTTTCTCTCTCTCCCCGATTTCTCTCTATCCTCTATCCATCTCCATCTCCCTCCAATCTCTCCCTGTTTCTATTGTTACCACTCATCTGTATCAGCCTGTCCAACAGAACTTCTGTGATAATGGGGGGGGGGGGGTCCCATGCACTACCCAATAAAGTAATCACTAATGATATGTGGTTATTTAGCACTTGAAATGTGACTTGTGCAACTAAGAAACTGAAGTTTTAATTTTATTTCATTTCAATTCATTTTAATTTGGATTTAAATAGCCACATATGGCCAGGGGCTAGTATGCAAATATGAACAAAATGCAACCTCTAATCATCGCAACGTCACATCCCAGGACACTTGTACTGACAATGTTCTGCATTGGTTATTTGAGGATTTATTGAGTTTGCAAATATGATGTTCCTGAGCTCAACAATATACTTGAAAGTCAGGAAAGATAAAGGCAAAACTTAAATTGATTAAATTAAATGTTATACTTAATGTTATACTTAAATGTTACACTTTATTTCTTTTAGATTTTTACTGAAGATAGCAAAAATGCATTTTAACAAATATATTGAACAATTCCACAAAAAGCAGTGAGTAGATTTTTGATTAAGCAATTTGTCTTCCCAATGTTTTATCTTCCTCCAAATAATTTTATTGGCAGAGTTGGAATTTACGCTTAGGCTGGGCTCTTTTACCATCCAACTGCGTGAATTTGAGTTACTTAAATTATTTTTTTCTATGTCTAAGTTCATAGCCTATGAGTGCGTGTTGGGACACGTGTGTGTGTGCGCACGTGTGCACATGTGCACTTCCTGTGTTCGTGTGTTTGAAAGTGTGTGAGAGATGTAACTGTGGGTTTTCCCTTGTATGCGGTATATGCTTTTTTTTTTGGCATATTGGTCAAACATTTAATTGTTTTTATTATTAGCTCCTAGCTTACCACTGAGTGTCCAGCCCTCCCTGTACCTAATCCTACATGTTCAAGAGAATTCATAGGACAGGGCATAGGACAATTCATGTGTAAATGTTTACTCAAGGACTCTGTTACTGTGTTTAAAAATTACAGTGTATATCTCTGGAGAACTAGTATGTATAACTACCTTTAGCAGCTTTTTATCGTGGACTAATGCAAGAAAATGATTACCAGAGTATTGCACCATTTTTCCATTTGAAATATAAAGTTAAAGAGAAAAAAAAAACTGTTGCTGAACTGTGGCCATAGTAAAGAATAGAAAGAATTGTAAAGAATGGATGGTTCCGTAGAAGGAACAGAAGCAAGCACTGGGACATGGGTGGTGGGTGTGTTTGCAGGAGCCCATGGTTTGGGTTCCCACCTGTTTACAGCCTTATTTTTATTTATTTATTGTTTTACACGGACAGACCCTGGGGATAGAGCCCGGGTCTCCCTGCATCGCAGGCAGGCAAGAATTCTACCACTGAGCTACCCTTAGACCTTTTTTTTGCTCCTTCAAACTTTAAAATTAAACAGGAATTTTGAAAAGAAGAAGAAAAAAAGACTTCCGTGGTAAGGAAACCTATTTTCAGAATGCAGAAACGCGACGTCACAGCTCCGGGACTGAACAGCGTTGCTGTGGCCCCTCCTTGGGCCGTGGCCCCTCCTTGGGCCGTGGCCCCTCCTTGGGCCGTGGCCCCTCCTTGGGCCGTGGCCCCTCCTTGGGCCGTGGCCCCTCCTTGGGCCGTGGCCGTGGCCTTCTTCCAGGTCTGTCCTCCTTCTCCTCCTCCTCATCGGAGTGGCGGGATGTGATGGCCACGGATTCGCAGGTGCTGGGCGCGCTCAGGAAAGCCAGAGTTCCCGCGGGACAGCCCCACGCTATTTTATGTATTTCTAAATCCAACTCCTGGCACTGAAGATGTTATGGGAAAAATAACATAAAGAGGAAAAAAAAAAAGAAGAAAACTACTTAATCTTTAATGTGTAGCAGTTACATATTTATCGAATAATGGACTCAAAAGAAGTAAATGTTTGATGATTGCTTCATATATTAAAAATTGCTTTATGTCTTTAAAAATGTATTTTCTTTTCTAGGAAACTTGATTTCTCCATCCATAAATAAAAAGATGGAGGTTCATGATGTATAAGCATCTTTCCTCCTGTGGGTTTCTTTAAAACGAACTGTAGATGATTTTCCCCACAACATCTTCAATTTATTACGTAGCCTATTTGTCTCTTAAATATTAAGCTAGAGATGTGGAAGGTATATGTAAACCACCCTCATGCCTTAGTCTTTGCAGTATTTAGTTTATTTATTTATTTATTTTTTTGCATGGGCAGGCATCAGAAATCAAACCCAGGTCTCCAGCATGGCAAGCGAGAACTCTGCCTGCTGAGCCACCGTGGCCCGCCCCTTGTAGTACTTTTAACACAGATGCTAAGTGCAATCTTAGATTGTTGAGAAAGAGGGAGAGAGAGAGCACTAAACTAAATCCATAGTTAATTTTTTATTTCATTCAGCTCTTTTCTTTTTGCTGCAGGAAGGTTTTCTTCAAATACAACTACATGTATAGAAAAACATAGTCTTTCATCTTACAGCTAAAATACCCCTAAAGAGTGTAGGGTTGCTAGGCTTTTATTGGTTCACACAGCACTGTGTAAAGTTCCCATTTTAAAGATAGCCTATTGGGAATATGCTGCAAGTGTATTCTACAGTAGAATCTTTTCTTAAGGAATTATTTATAAAGATGTGTTGCAGTCTTAGAACAAAAATTCATATATAACTAAGTACTAAGGCCTGGTGTGATGCCTAGGCTGTTTATAAAATTATGACTGATGTTTGTTTATAGTGAAAGTCTGTGATTCTTTGAGTTTGGGTCTCCCACAAACTGTCTTTTATAATTTTACATTCTGAGTAATTGTATTTTAATTCCATTTTTCCCAGCCATTAAATACCCCTAGGGATTATGGTGGGCATTCAGTGTCTTTTTTCAGTTTTTTTGGGGGTGGTGCATGTGTGGGGAATCGAGCCCAGGCCTCCCGCAAGGCAGGTGAGCACTCTATCACTGAATCACTCATGCCTGCGTGGCATTCAATGCTTTCAGTAATTGTGATAGGCACTTTTGTAGATGGAAAGCTAATCCGATTGTCCGTGCATAGAAAAAGATGTACAGTCAACTTTCTATTATCCACATTAATGGGTGGAAGCAATCGAGCAGATAATTTAAGTCACCTCATGGACCAAAATTCATTTTCTATTTTACTTGGGAACGTGCTCTTGGATTCACATTTGAATGTAGGCATGATTGATGTTTAGTCATTGACGAAAGCAAACATGTGGAAGGTATATCAGGGAAAACAGAACGATACCTGGCTTCATACGTGTCTCCTACTCATCAGTATTCTATCCTTCTTCACCACTCACCTTGGAAAATGGAATGCATCACTTAACATACTGATGAGAAACAAGAGCCTGGAGCATAATTTCCTTATCTCTCTAAGTTACTGGCTTAGAACTTTCCTGGGACAAAGAAGCAATTAAGTGTTCTGGTTTAGGCCATTTCTCTTTTAGTTCTGCGGGAGGAGAAAGGTGTAATTACTCATGGCAGATGAGAATGATGCCAGTGAGATTCTGAAAATATACCATATTGATAAGCAGGAAGCACCCCTTATGCCAGGTTACTTTTCCCTTATTAAATATTTCTGTAACTATGTTTCACAAGGTAGAGGGATTCTTTCTTTCTGTCTTAGCCTTTTGTAATGGAGAAACCACTGTTGAGAAAATAACATGAACCTTGTGATGGATGATGCTAGAAGATTAAAACAATTTAAATTTAACAGAATATAACAATACATACTGCTGAAAATCAATTCTGTACTATAGTAAATACAGTCATGAATTCTAGAGGCAAGGAGAATTAGGGTGTGTGTGTGTGTGTGTGACAGTACTCTGTTAATGATAATTTTTAGTTCTATCTTGCCTACAAAATCAAAATTGTCTCAACAAAATAATAATGTAGTATGATAAGATGGAAATTATGCCTTCTATCATTTTGGGAGTGTGTGTCAACAGATCATTGCAATGTCTATTAAAAAGCAAACTGATTGTAAAAACACAGATACACCCAGATACAACTTTCAGAAAGGGTCATTCCATATCTAGAAAACAAGATCCTTTACATCAAATATACATTTCAAAAAAAAGAAAAAAAAAAGAAAGAAAAGAGAAAAGGGCGGCTGCCATGGCTCAGCAGGCAGAGCTCCGACCTGCCGTGCTGGAGGTCTGGAGTTCGATCCCTGGTGCCTCCTGCCCATATGCAAATTTAAAAAAAAACAAAAAAAAAACCAAACAAACAAACAAAAAATATATACCTTTCAGTGACTATCTCTAATTTTGTGGAGGAAGAAAATTATTTGTCTACTTTTTTTTCTGTCCCTAATATTGTCACAGCGCTTCCAAATATTGCAGATTTGCTCACAAATCTTCTCCTGGAAGAAACCAGTGATTAAAATCCTCTAACAACTTAGAATGATTGCAACTTAGTATATGAATGTCACCTAAAAGCTAAAGACAAAATATTAAAATCTGTGTTTAAGTAATCCATAAATTAGATGTCTAATTACTCCTTTCCAAGTCAGTTGATTTCAATAAATTTCCAATTGGACTTTGTCTAAGATGATGCTATTTGCATACAGTCCCTTTATCATCAGAATCAGCCACAGGGAAAATTTGCAAGTCTGTCAATTAGTTGTGATACGTCAGAACTGTCCTTGAGTCTCTTTATCTCTTTATTTTAATTGTGTCATTTAATACTAGTGATGCCATCTTTTAATTATGAAAGAAAATAAGGGATGTTAAATGGCAATTCACACAAAAGAAAGATTTAATGATCACCTTTTTTCCACTATTAGCATAAAACCAGGCTTTGAGAATTCTAAGATACTTATTTTAAAAGTGGATAGTGGAAGCTACATTAAATACAAATAGCACTGTATTTACATGGTTACACATTTTAATACAACAGACGGGCACAACTGTTTGAAATTAGTTAAGGTGGATTTTAAATTTGAGTCCAAGTGGAGGTTAGGGATGACAGGTAGGAAACCAATGCATGAGAAAAGAGTTTGTGGTTCAGAGATTGTGGGGGGTTGGGGGTGCTCTGAGGGGACTAGGGAAAGCTCAGGCAGCTCAGCCAGCAGATGGGGCGCATGCCATCAGAGTGAGAGGGCTCGTGCCTTTAGTGTGGTCCCCAGGTGGAAGTTTGCAACTATCCCACAGGAGTCAGGCATTGGTTAGGTTAAAGAAATGCTGGAAAATGTGAAGGGACTGGAGGCCCACAGGTGGTGGGGAGGGCGAGCTCATCTTTTGGAACTGGTTGTGGGCGAGGCATATGGATGTGAGGGTGGTGGGGGTGGTAGCTGCAGATGCAGACTTGGGCTCTAAGGGAGTTTTTGCCCAAGGATTGGAAAGCTGCTTATTAACTAAGCCAAAGTTCAATGTTGAGGGAAGTGGCTTTGTCAAAGATGGATCCTGAGGCAGCACACAAACAATTTTCATAGTTACGACACAGACCAAGGAGATAATAGATTCTTTATTATAAATATCTACTAATAGTGAATCTATGTTTATTATTAAATTGGAGATTATGGGCATCAAAGAGGCATATTTTATGTTCATCAAAAGCACAAGTATATATGAATAATAATACACAAGAGGGCCTGATTTTAATGAAGGGTACAATGTACTTTAAATATATTGCACTTTCCTTGAAAATGGAGATTCAACCTGGTATGGGGAGAGGGTTGACATCTAAGTAATTCAAGAATTTTAAGTGTTTCCCGAAGTCCTTAAGGGTAAATCAGAGAGATTCTGCTATTATACAATGCATCTGAAATAATGCTGGTTTTAATTTTGAATTGGGAAACAGAAACAGAGAAGGTTATTAATAGAATAATGACATCTGAAAATAATAGCATTAGACTGATAATATGCCATATTTTTAAGGATTTTAGTTTGACCTCGGTGAGAGTAGGCTCTGAGATTGTCGGTTAAAAATTTGGTCTTAATTTTGTGTTACTGCTAGACTGCAAACAAGTCTAATTCAAAAAGAAAATTATTCATGATAACATGAGATCCTTTGCAAGTGGTAGAGTATTGTTTAAATGTTTAAAGTGTAGTGTCTGGGTTTATTCACATTTTAAAGTATTATGGAAAATTGCATATCACAAAGTTTTTTTCCCAGAGCTCTATAAATATTGAAAATAAGGTACTTAAATTACAAAAGTACAGCTAGAATAAATGCATCTTCATTGTAAATATCACATTATATAATAGTTATATTTTGTCTCCTCTGTCTTACTTATCTTTATATTCCCAGCCTGAATCATGATCGGCCCTTTTAAATATTTGTTACTTCAATAAAAATATCACTGCATATGGCAGAATAGAAATTGAATAAGAACTCAAGGAGTTCAGGAAACAAAGAACTTTTGACTGGGATGATGAAGACTTTGTGGAAAGTGATGTTCCTGAGTGGAGAACTGAATGGCAAAAGAGGCAAAGATAAAGGGAAAATAATTAAATATAATTTTAAAGCTTTTGCTTTCTTTACTTCTAGAAAATTATTTACATTTGTTTCCATAGGAATATAACCCCAGAAGATTCTTTTCAAACTAGATAAATACATTTTCAGCTAACAAACAGGTGTAGGGATTCTAAAAAGAAAAGCTATTAATAGAATTTTGATCAATGGAGATGAGTTGAATGGAGGAAAGAATATATTTCTGGTACATCCTCAAAGAAGAAGAGAAATAAAAGTCAACTCCCATTCAGAATATTGCAAAGCCAGTCCTTGCCTGGCAGTTTGATCCTCTCAAAACACAAAAGGGAGCAAAGAAAGGAACTGACATTTATGTGTCATCTCATATATTGTTTCATTTAATCCTCATAATAATTTTAGATTATGTTGACCCTGTTAAAAGCCTCAGAAGGGTTGAATAACTTCCCCAGGATGACTCAGTAGGTGGTTGTGGTAGTCTGGGTTCTCCAGAGAAACAGAACTGATAAGATTTATATGTAAATATTAACTAATTTGCTATGGAAATTGGATCACATGACCGTGGAGATTGGCAAAACCTAATTTCACGGGGCAGCTCACAAGCTGGGAACTGCAGTGAAGATTTTGATGACTTCTCCAGGAAAAGTTGGCTGGCTGAAGCAGAGATAGAAATTCCTTTTTTCTGACTATGGAAATCCTCAGTTCTTCCTTTAAGATCTTCAACTGATTAGATGAGACTGCTCTCATTGCTAAAGGCAATCACCTCTTTTGTTTGTAGATGTAATCAGCCATGGAAATAACCAACAGATTAGTGATTTAAAACCATAGCAACAATCAGCCCAGTGCTTGCTTGATGAAACCTCTGAGTGCCATACCTAGCCAAGTTCAAAAACTTAACCATCAAAATGGCAGGTCAGAAACTGAAACCCAGAATTATGAATCCAAAACCAGGTCCTTCCTGTCACAAGATTAGGTATTAAAAGAAAGAATGAGCTCAGTAATTAAAAAGTTTTGTGAAATAAGTAGCTAAAACTAAAAAATAAAGCTTAAAATGGAAACAGTTTCTAGATATTATATTTTAAATGTAATTATGATTGAAATTATATTTTAAAGTTCCATTTGAAATAGAATTGTTTTTTTAATATATTCATTTATTCATTCATTCACTAAATATATATTGAATGTCCGCTATGTGTCACACATTGTATTGGGGCTGGGTATACAATTATGAATGACACCATTAGAGTCCTTGAGAAATTCCTAACTCAGGGCTTTCATATTCTCAGATTTTGCTTAGGGGGAAATTTATTGCCTTAGGGATCACCGCGAGACAGATGTGAGCAGATTTAAGAGCCTGGTGTGATTCTGAAGTGAGAAGACTTTGCCATAAACCAACTAGAAAATTTATCTCATTACTTTACCACACTGGGCAACTAATGATTTATTTTAAAACATTTCTGCTAATAGGTCTTCTGACAAAACCTTCCCTGTTTTCACCTCACTTGTCTTCATACTTTCGTAATCACTCAGTCTCCACTTTTAACTGTTGGGCTCCTGTTTGTCTTTGTGGAACATTCTTCTGTCCTTCTGCAGAGATCAGCTCCTGCATTCCTTTCGAACACTGATGTATTCTTTTGCAAAGCTTTGACAGCATTAAGAAATCTTTACAATTTGCATGAAGTTTTACTACTACCAGTAAATATGAAATCAACATGATTGGGTGCATATGCCTGGACAGAGGACACTTACCATAAACATTTTAACCAAGAGGTATTTTAAGTTGATTTAAAAAGTATTGAGCTTTTTTTCACCCAGGATGTGATGCACTGCATAATTTTACAAAAATAGTCTTTATTAATATTAAAATGAACTGCAATCTATAGTGACTAATCTTTTTACATAACACAAAATTTCTCACTTTAACCGCTTTCAAGTACATAATTAAGTAATAGTCATTACATTCACAATGTTGCATGGCCAACACTTTTATCACCCCAAACAAATTAGATAATAACTCCCCATTCAATCCCAACCCTCCCTCCCCCAATACACCAAACCCTGGTAACCTGTAACCTACTTTATATCTCTTTGAATTTTACTCATTCTGGGTATTTCCTATAAGCAATCATGCAATATTTGTGCTTTTCTGGCTGGCTTATTTGACTCAATATTATGACTTCAAGGTTCACCCACTGTATATGTATTCTTCTTTTTATGACTGTATACTATTCCAGTGTGTGTGTGTGTGTGTATGTGTGTGTGTTTGCTTGATCCTTGTCTGCATTCATCTCTTAATGCATCCCTTTTGGATACTCTCTGCATGTCATATATTTTTTCCCATCTTTTCACTATCAGCCTGCATGCATCTTTAAGGTGAGTCTCTTATAAACAGCATATATAGTTGGGTCATTCTTTTTTATCCATCCTGCCACTCTCTGCCTTTTGATTAGAAAGGACTTACTTCCACCGCTTTTCTATTTTGTTTTTGTAAGTCTCATCCTTTCTCTTTGCCAGTTCTTCTATTACTGCCTACTTTTGTGTTTAGTTAATATTTTGTAGTGAACCATTTAGAATACATTCTCATTTCCTTTCTTTCGTACATGTATTTTTAGATATATTTTTTTACCATCTCCATCTTAAATCTAGAACAATCTCTTTTGATTTGGTAACAACTTTATCTCCATAACATACACAAACTGTGTTCCCACACTACTTCAACCCACTTTATCCTTATCACAAATTACATCTTTACACATTGCATGCCCAACACCATAGATTCATCATCACTTTTTATGCATTTGCATTTTTTATCATGTAAAATGTGAAAAGCGGAACAACAAGTTAAAACTGCAATAGCATGGGCATGTTTATTTATTCATAGCATTGCTTTTATTTCTTCATGTGGCCTCAATCTATTGTCTAGTGTCCTTTCTTTTCAATCTGAACTCCTATTAGTATTTCTTACTGGGTAGGCATAGTGTGACAAATACCCTCTGCTTTTATTAATCTGGGAATGCCTTAATTTTTCCCCCATTTTTGAAGGACAGTATTGCTGAACATAAAATTCTTGGTTGACATTTTCTTTCAGCCCTTTAAAAACGCCATCACACTGCTGTCTTGACTCCCTGTATTCTGGGGAGACATCTGCGTTCAGTATTGAATCTCCCTTGGATAGGCTGAGTTGCTTCTCTCTTGCTGCTTTCAGAATTTTTTTTTTGTCTTTGGCATCCAACAGTTCCATTATAATGTGTCTTGGTGTGAGTTTCTTTTTTCCTTTCAACGTGCTATTTTTCTTGTTTCTCTATATATCTTGTGATTTTGTGGCTGAATTCTGGACATTTGAATATTTTTATGTGTTAAATGAGATTCTTCTCCTTTCTATGGGTCTTCTGCTTTTTTATTTCCTTTTTATTGTCTATTTTTGTCATGATTTTTCCCAACTATATGCAAGACTGTATCCCTTGATGCATGAGTTACTGAAATCTCTACTCCTTAAATTTGTATTCAGCTAGTAATCTGAGAGAGATTACTTTGAATAGCAGGTAGAAATTAAGAAGGAAAGAAGGAAGGGAGGAAGGAAAGAAGGAAGGAGGGAGGGAAAAATAAAATTAAAAAATAAAATAAAATGCCTTTCTAGTCTTTGTAGCTTGGCTCTGTACTTGTGCTCTCCTTCAGCACTTAGCCAGCCTTCAAAGGGTCCTAAACAACAGCTTGAAGTGAAGGCACAATGTCCTCTAAGGTCTTTTCTGAGCATGTGCCTTTTCCTAAGCATGACTGCATGGCAATTTTCCTATAACATAGACATTCCAGCATCTCCTCCTGGTCTTGTGTGCTATTGTATGTCTCAATTGGTAATCCCTTGTCCAAGGTTACTGCCATTTGATTGTTTTCTTACAGTGATTTATAAATCTTGACAGTTACTTCTATTTCCAGAGAAAACTCTGGGACTGTCCTGGATCTGTCCTTCATGATGCCACCCAACAGATTAGCATAGATATACCTGGCCCTTAATATGCACATAAGGGTTATTCTGCTCTCTCCTGAGTCGGTTCCAGGAACATTCTCTGAAAGCACAGACTGGCGCTGCATAGAACTGGGCTTGGGGTGGAAGAGGGCACAGCAAATGGGCCATGAGGTTCTCCTATCATTTTCAGGTTTTCATTTTCTTTATTTGGTCCTTAACCCAGTTACTGCAATCATTTAACTGTTTTCCAGAGCTCTGAGAAAACTGATTATGCCAGCTTCTGCTATCGTTTCAATATTGCTGTAGGGGGACAGAACCCAGGAGTTTTTCCCTCTACCACCTTATTGATGCCGTAACTATTTTTAAATTTTTTATTTAAAAATACAGAAATTTAAGGAAGGAAGAAGAACAAGTGGACCCATTATCCTTAATAGACAAAAACAACACCTTTCTGGAAAAGTTTTCTTTGCAGTGAAATGTCACTGTAGTTTTGCATACATTCCCCTGTGTCCAAAAAAGCCCAGAGATAAATCCCCTTGTCTTTCACTTAGTTCACCTCACCAGAGGCATTTGCTGATCTTGCTTTCCTGCATTGTGAACATTTTCCCTAATATATATAAAATATATCAATTTGGGGACAAGAAGTGAGAAACTGTAGCTTTGTTTAACACAAATTCCTATGACTGGAAAACACCTAGCATATCTTTTTTATTGAAGTTAGGTGTTTCCCACCCCCCCCAAAAAAAAAAAACAGTCCTTTATTTTCATCAATGAATGTCTAATATTATGCATAAAGTATACTGTAAAAAATTTGAGACTGCATCTCAGCTTTAAATATTTTCCAATGTACCAGAAAATTGTAATGCTGACATGGAGATCAAGTCATAAAATATAAATACATGAAAAGACAATATTTTATCTTATTTCCTTAGGTATATAAGCCCCTCTTATGCATTTAAAAAATGGTCCCTTTTTCTAGCCTAAATTACACAAAAACACACAAACATATTGACTCTCAAACATGCTGAAACTTCCGTCCTAATTTTCTACCAGCTTTATATTGAGTAGCCACCTCTATAGCAAAAGGCCTTTGCCTTTATTTTTTTTCATTCTAATGATATATCATACTGGAATAGAAGAATCTGGAAACCATTTATCTTACTTATCCTTAATTCCACTAAGGAATGAAAACTCTGAGAAATGTGAAGAATAGAGTTAACTTTGACAAGGAACTAAATTATCTTTGTAGATGTATAGTAAGGTAATCTGTTCTTTTTCTAAATATTGCAAATAAACCTAGAAAATTTTTGTGGACTCCAAGGAACCCTCAAACCTTTGCTTTAAGAAATCCATTGCTAGCAGTTTTGCTTCTTATTAATTTGCCATTGTTTCTCCATATTCTTAACCTTGAGCAAAAATTTTCAGATCTATACTTCTATCAAAACTTTTCATGAAATTCCTTTAATAAAAGTAAGCAGACTAATAAATTTCATACTCCAATTATACATCCCAAATTGGGATAATGTGCCAAAATTTGGATTATGTGCCAATAAAAAAGGGTTGTAAAAATAAAGCTATGTGTAAATGAATATATTTTATTTTGTAACCAAAATAAAAATATATTTTATTTTGTAACCAAAAGGGGATACTACTTCTAATCTAGATTATACTTACTGTAAAAATGGTAGCTTTTATTTTCTATTCAACAGTGGTTCATACGTTTTCACTATCTAACCTTAACCTCTAGTATATGAATGTATTTTCATTTGTTTAGATCCTTTATTTTTCAAGATAGTAGCTTTAACAAGTGATCTGATTCCCTTTTAGGTTTTCTATCTTTTAAATTGAAACATTGCTAAATGAGTAGTTAGGGATGAGTTATCTCTGAGATGGGTGGAGGAGGTATGACCAGTTTTAACTAAGAGATGCCTATTTATGTGAAAGAAACATTAAAAGCATGGGGAAAATAAAATTAAATAATAGATCTATTCAGAAGAACAGGAGTTGAATTACCTGGTGAGAAAATGGCTTAAGTATGATTTAAATTATTTTTTTCTATAAAGTAATGGGGGGTAGGGAATAGGACTGCTCTGTTGAGAAATGCTTTCAGAGAGAAAATCAATAGAAGTCATCACTCTATGCGAGTGCATTACTTACGAAGCTGTTGCATGTGAAAATAGAGTCAAATTGTCGTACTGAATGAAGAGAAATCATCGGCACTGGATACTTCAGCAGAGACTGGGCCAAGTGCACAGTGATCTTTCCAAAGACAAGTTTCTTCCATCTCTCCACTCTCTGCTTCCTCAATATTGCTTCAATCCAAAACTGGCTTTGGGCTTTAATCTAAAACTCTCCGTCTGGTCATAAAATGGAGGCCAGCTGCTAACCGGAGCAATATGCTTACATCATTACAATCAAACATCTTTCCAAGAAGTCTGCAGAAAATGACTCCACAATTCTGATTGGGCCAAATTGTGTCATGTATCCAGAAGCAGTCATTGTGGTCAGAAGTCACCTCCAGAGGCGGGGTGGGGGGCGGTAGGTATCCTGTATATGTGCTTTGTGGAGGAGCAGGTAGATACAATTGTGGTCTTATTCACATGATAGAAGGAGAAGTGATCCTACACAACCCAATTTGGCAAATATTTACTAGTGGGAGTGTATTGGATTTTTGCAGTGGGCAGCGAGATTCATCCTGGCTTTTGCTGCCATCCCTGTGAGCTTATTTAGAACGGGGGGACATTCTGTCATTGAGGCTATTCAAAGCTTAATTTGAGAAAGATTGGTAAATTTATCTGCTTATGGTCATAGAGTCCAGTATCTTTCATGCTATTTTCTTTTCCTCTCTTTCTTTGTTTCTTTCTCTTTCTCCCCACACAATTCTTGCCTTCAGCACACACATACATAAATAAAATAGAAGCACAAACCAAAAGTGCAGGGATAACTTTGTGACATAGTTTTCCCAAATCCACCCAACTACTTTGATATTATTATTCTCCCTTGTTTCTTTTCTGCTTTCTCTAGTATCTAATCATGCCTTTACTTTTATATGTCTTCCAATAGTTTGTAGCATTTGAAACTTTTTGAACTCTTAGGAATTTTTCAAGGTAGTATTAAAACATTTTAGAGTTGAAAGAAACAGATAAATATATATTTTAGTGTATTATTGTATTAGTTAGGGTTCTCTAGAGAAACAGAATCAACAGGGAACACTCACAAATAGAAAATTTATGAAAGTGTCTCACGTGACCGCAGGAACGCAGAGTCCAAAATCCACAGGGCAGGCTGTGAAGCTGACGACTCCGATGGAGGGTCTGGATGAACTCCACAGGAGAGGCTTGCCAGCCAAAGCAGGAATGGAACCTGTCTCTTCTGAATCCTCCTTAATAGGCTTCCCATGATTAGATTAAGCATAACTCATTGCAGACACTCCCCTTTGGCTGATTACAAATGGAATCAGCTGTGGATGAAGCTGACGTGATCATGATCTAATTCTATGAAATGTCCTCATTGCAACAGACAGGCCAGCACTTGCCCAACCAGACAAACAGGTACCACAACCTGGCCATGTTGACACATGAACCTGACCAGGACAATTATATACGTAGCAAGTGCTTTGAATTATATAAATGGGATCCTAGAAAGAATAATATTATTCATTTTCTAAATATATGAGTAGCTATTTCTTCTCTGAAGGACATTCTCATTTACAAAGCATGAGAACTTCACTTTATGTTAGTACACACACACACATACACACCCATATGTACTTTTTTTTTTTTTTTTACATTGCAGGCACCGGGAATCTAACCTGGGTCTCCAGCATGGCAGGCAAGAGCTCTGCAACTGAGCCACCATGGCCCACCCCAATGTACTTTTTAAGAATTTGAGAAACATAAAATATTGTTTGGTAAAGTGATTTTTTTTTCTTTTTGCATGGGCAGGCTCCAGGAATGGAACTAGGGAATTCTGCCACTTAGACACCATTGCACTGCCCTGTCGCAAAGTGACTTTAAGCTTTTGTTTATTGTGTCTGCTTATTGTATATGTTTCATTATTTTCCTATAGTTATATGGCAAATAGTATTGAATAGAAAATTCAGCAGTGACCTTAAGTGCTTTCACCTTTCTATGGTTCTATGTTCAAACCTCTTCCTCACTGTACTAGAGGACATTTTTCAGTTTTCCAGTGCTCAACATTTCAAGCCCTACTTATTTTAAGAGAATCCCCTATTGTGAAGTTAGAATAACCAGATATCCCTTCGTCTTGGCATCAAGGAAGTCAACGTGAGAACTAGGTTTTGCCAATTGCAAGGTTTGCTTCCAGACTTTTAAATCTTAAGAGAGTGATTCAAAAATGGTAAGATAACTACTATTCATATACTTCTTATACTTCAGGCCCATTCTAAGTGTTTACTTATTTAATCCTTACAGCCACATTATGAGGTAGAGACTCTCATTTCTCACATTTACAGAATATGACAGAACTGAAGCCCAAAGCTAAAGAATCAGTGGATACAGTGTTCATGGCAAAAGTGGAAGGCTTTTAAATCTGCTGACAAGATGCGCATTAAGAAAAACAACACAGGAAAACAAACCACCTGATTTCAAGGGATGCAGTAAGCAAGATAGCTTGATTTTGGCTTAAAGATAGATATACTAATCAGCACAGAGAGTCCCAAATAAACGGGCAATTCATTTTTTAATAAAGATATGAAGGTAATATAATAAGGGTAAGAGAATGGTGGTAAAAAACTGGACATCAATATGAGAAAAAAATGAACCTAAATCTTACCTGACATCAACAAAAGAATTAATTCAAAATGGGTCATGGACCTAAATATAAAGGCTAAAACAACGTTTTAAAAGGAAACATAGAAGAAAATTATTGTCGTCTTTGATTTAGGCAAAGATTTCTGAAAGAACATAAAAAGCAGTGAACATTCTTTTTCAATGATAAAATCCTTAATTAATCATCAAATTACTTCTGCTCCTCAAAAATCAACATAAAAAAGTGAAAAGTCTGAGCAGACTGGGAAAAAATATCCACTGTTTTGGTTTCCTGGGCTGTTCGAGCAAATGCCATGAAATGGGTCAGGTCAAATAATGGGAATTTATTTGCTCATGGTTTTAAGATTAAGAAAAAGTCCAGAGTCTAGTCATGACTTCTCCCTGAAGACTGTGGCTTTCTGGGCTGGCTGCTGGTGGCCTTTGGTTCTTAATAAGGGCCATGGCAGGGACTCCTGGTCTCTCCCTTCTCTTTTGGGTTATGCTGGCAGTCAGCTTCTGGCTGAACCATGTGTTTTTTCTCACTCTCTGTTGGAACTTCACCCTGCTTAGTGAGTGCTTCTAGTAACAGGATTAAGACCCCCTTGATTGAGGTGGGCCACGCCTTACCTGAAGTAACCTCATAAGGCCCTACTTACAATGGGTTCACACCCATAACAATGGTTTAGGTTTAACTTGTTGTATGTTGTATACACAGCTTCAAACCACCACACTCACACCCTGACCCCCAAAAGAGAGGTTCTTTCTGCATGCAAATGCATTCATTACATAACAACATCCCAAAAGCCTGAAGTCATTTCAGTAGCAACACTAAGTACAAAGTATCACCAAAATCACTTCCCAGTTTCCTGGGCCACTATTCCCCTCCATTTGTGGACCTGTGAAACTTAAAGAACAAGTTATCTGCTTCCAATATACAATGGAGGAACAGTCATAGGATAAACATTCCCATCCCCATAGGGATAAATTGGGAGGAAAACAGGGGTCACATATTCCAAACAATTCTGAAACCCATTAGGTCATTCTCCATTAGACTTCAAGGTCTGAGAATCGTCTATGGAATGCTATTTTGTCCTCTGGATCTGATAAATTGGCAGCCCCACCCCCTTCCAAGTGCTTGCACAGTGACCAAGCTCTCTCAGAACACTGAGGTGAAGGGCTCCCTGCTCCAAGCAACCAGCTTCTCTGAGAGGACATAGGCTCCATGTTCTCCAAGCACTAAGATGGCAGCCAGACTTTCTGTGTATGCTGGCATGCAGGCCTCAACAACTCTGAACATTGGGGTGACAGCATTGTCCCTGAACAAGATGGCAGGAGACCCATCCTCTCCAAGCACCAAGACAGACCAGCCTCTTCCACACAGATGGGCAGGTCTGCTGTCTTGGACAGAGGAGATGTGTTTGGTCCAGACTTCAGATTCCATGCTACTGCCCTTGAAGCCATTCTTCCTTCAATTTGTTCCTTTTCTGTCTCTTTCAGTCCAGGCTGCCAGTAGTTCTGCTCATACAACCTTGTTGGTTTTGCTTGTAATTCACAGGGGTCCAAACTATCAATCAATAGAGACTTCCACAGACCTTTCCTGCATAATCGCATTTACAATCTTGACTTCCCTTGAAAAGCTGACTGGGCCCTTGTTCAGTTAAATCCTCATATGGGACACTATTCTCTGGGGACTCATTTTCCAGAAGCTCAGAATTTTCCAAACCATCAATCTCTGGTTTCTTTGTGCCCATGAGTTCAGTTCTCAGCGTATCCCATTCCTCTCACATTTTACTATGAGCTGCAAGAAGAAACCAAGCTGTATTTTCTATACTTAGTTGCAAAATTCCTCAGCTAAATATCCAAGTTTATCACTGTGTTCATTTACAAGCTGCCAGGATAAGATATATCAGAACTGGGACAGCTTTTTAAAAGGGGGAATTTAATAAGTTACAAGTTTACAGTCCTAAGGAAGTGTAAGTGCCTAAATTAAGACACCAACAAGAGGTTACGTTCACTCAAGGAAGGGCGATGGGTCTGGAGCAGCTCTGTCAGCTGGGAAGTCATGTGGCTGACATCTGCTGGTCCCTTGTTCCTGGGCTCCATTGCCTTCAGCTTCTGTTCCCGTTCTTCACTTTGCTTCTCCTAAGCTGGCTTTCATCTTTTGGCATCCCTTAACTCTCTCCAGGTTCATGGTAATGTCTGCTTGTCTCCAAGCATCTCCAAACACCCGTGTCTCTGTTCTCTGAAGCAACTGTTCTACAAGCATCTACATCTGCTCTCTTTGTCGGCTCTGAGGCTTCTGTCATTTCTGGCTGCTCTGTCTTTTCTGTCATTCCTGTTGTTTCTGTCATTTCTAGCTCTCTTTGCAAAATGTTTCCTCTTTTAAAGGATTCCAGTAAACTAATTAAGACCACCTGAAATGGGGGGAGTCATATCTCTTTCTAATCAAAGGTCACACCCACAATTGGGCAAGTCACATCTCAGTGGAGATAATCTAACCAAAAGGTTATGCATACAATATTGAATCAGGATTAAAAGAAATGATTGCTCCCACAAGGTTGGATCAGGATTAAAACATGGCTTTTCTAGGGTACATAATACTTTCAAACTGTCACAACCATTTTCAAGTTCTACCTTCCATTTGACATCAGAACTCAATTCCACAAAATTCTCTATCACTTTAAAACAATTATCACCTTTCTTCCAGTTTCCAGTAACATATTCATCATTTCTTCTAAGGCCTCATCAGAAGTTGCTTTAGCATCCATATTTTTACCAAGTCCCTTCAAAGCAATCTACGTTTGTTTCTATCAAGCACCTGACAATTCTTCCAGCCTCTAACCATTATCCAATTCCTGGTACCAAAATCTCTATTATTCAGGGTTCTCTAGGGAATAGGATAAATATATATTATATATAGGATTTATCATGTAAATATTATAAAAGTTTTTATAGAAATTGACTCATGCAACTGTGGGGATGGGCAAGTCCAAATTCTGTAGGACAGGTCATAAGTTGAGAACTCCAATGAAGGTTTTCAAAGAATCCCCCAGGAGAAGGTAGCTAAGATAGAGATGGAAATTCTCCCTTCTGACTGCTGAAATCATCACTTTTCTTTTTAAGTCCTTCAATTGATTGGGTTAGACTTCATTCATTTTTGAAGGCCATCTCCTCAGTTGCTATAAATGCAATTAATGTACTGATAGTTCAAATCCATTAAATAACCTCACAGTACAAATTAGGCCAGGGCATGCTTGACCAAATCACTGAACACCATATAACCTAGTCACTCTTACACATGAACTTAGCCATCACATATACATACACACATACACATACACACATATCTGACAAAGCACTAGTACCCTGAATACATAGAGAATTCTTATAGCTAAGTAGTAAAATACTTAAAGTATTATAAATATTTAAAATATTAGTTAAAAAATAGTCATGAAACTTAGACAAACCAAAAGAGAAGATACGCTCAAAAGCATTAGTTAATAGTGAAATACAAAACCACAATGAGATACTTCACACCCACTAGAATGGCTAAAATTGAAAAGACTGACAATAGGAAATATTGGTGAGGATGAGAAAAATGAGAACTTTCAAACATTTGTGGCGGAAATGTGAAATAATGTGATCTCTTTTGAAAATTATAAATTTCTTATAAAGTTAAGCATAAGCTTATCATATGATCTACCAATTTTACTTTAGATATTTATCCAAGAGAAATGAAAACCTATGTCCATAAAGAGAAAAGACCTGTATGAAAATCTCTATAGTGAAACTTTCTTAACAGCCCAAAGGTGGAAACAACCAAAATGCTCATTAACTGATGAAGATGTTGACAAATTATGATAAAGTCATACAATAAATACCACTAAAGAGCACTAAAAAGGAACAACCAGCTGACATACCCCAACATATGGCTGCTAAGTGAAAAAAGCCAGACACAAAAAACTACATACTGTTTCATTTCATTTTATGACATTCTAGAAGAGGCAAAATTAATCTGGATTGATAAAATTGGATTAGTCATTGTCTGGAGTGGGGGACTGGTAAAGGAACCAGAGGGAGTATTCTGGGGATGAAAATATTCTGTCTTTATTGGGGTGTTATTAACAGAGGTATACACACTTATCAAAATGTATTTAACTGTGTATTAAAATGCATGACTTTTATCCTGTGTTTTTTAGTCTTTAATGAAGGTTGTTGTTTTTTTTTAATCCCAGCATTCCCACTGGAGTTGGAAGGCCACTGGCAAATGTTGTTTGGTGACATCTAAAACACAATATTTCTATGGTTTAAACTTGGCTCAGTTTGCAACTTCTTGGATCCCTGTCCATTTTCAGAGCCTAAATCTCCATACTCCATCTTGGAGGGATTCTCTAAAACCCTTATTAACTATTTTCTGCTTAAGTTAGTCAGATTCTGTTGCTTGCTGACTGGTACACCTACTTTCCAGATATAGAGGATCAGTGGAATATAGGTTCAAAATAACTCCCTGGAAATTTCACATCTGCTCCTTATAATTCTAGCTCCTTTAATAACATTTTGCTTGAGCTTTAGAAAGGTTTTTCCCCTATTATGTGATTTATAATATACATTATATATAGGATTTATCATGTAAATATTATAAGAGTTTTTATAGAAATAGACTCATGCAACTGTGGGGATGGGCAAGTCCAAATTCTGATTTCGTCTCCTAATTTGGTAAGCATGCCTAACTCACCATGCAAGCCTTTAATAGTTCTATCTCCTCTTCATGTTGGTTGACAGAATTCTGTAAACTACATTTGCAATACATGAACTGTGAAAAATAATGTTATTTACAGTATTTTAAATTCCGGTATGTCTTAATGGCATCTTTTCAAGATATGAAAATATACTGTATATATGCACCCTTCCCAAACGAACTTTTTTGTTCATAAACATTATAGGAAGTCACAACTTAGACTTTGCAAATATAATGAAAGTGCTGATTTAAAAAGTTAAATTATATCAGGAATATTTGAGTTAATTAATATTCAAATTAAACAGAGATCTAATGAAACAAAAGAGGCTCTTAGAAATAGTTCTCTCTTTAGGGACGAACTTTAGTTTGTCCTACTTACTAAACATTTTTTTAAATGTTCATAGAAAATATATAGTTTGTGACTAAAAGTGGTATCATTATTCATCCAATTTTTGTGGAATTTTAAGATATGTCACTTTGTGGGTGTATTATTTCTAAGCTTCATTTGTGTACATTAGAAAATAAAGATATTTGTCCAATTTAAATAGAGCTCCATCAATGCAGGAACTTTTATCAACTTTATTTTTTAATTTTATAATGTAAGCAAACAAGTTACCTTCTTTGTTCTTACAACATACTTCATCTTTTTTAGATAGACTAAAAAGTTGTGAATTCTGCTAGCTCTTTTGGGCCTCAGGCAATCAGGCACAATAATATTAGTCCAGGAATATCCTTCTCTCCTTTTTTTCCTTTTTAACCATACCACGTTGATAACATTCAGAACAGCATCAACAATGCGACCCCAAACAGATTGTAATTTCTTTATCCAATTCTCTGTGGTCTACAATAGGAATGGTCCTTACTCAATAATAGGCAGATATGGCCAAGGGGCGAAACTCCCCCCTTCATGGGAAACCTATTTGTTGTTTCCCCAGTGGGTTGTACCATACAACCCTTAATATCTGCTTAAAATGAAAGTATTCATATAATATTTGACCAATATATACTTATAGTCATCATATTGGCCCCTGATACTTTGACAATGTCAAAAAATGAAAGAAAAGAAATTGTCATGCTCTTTGTTATGGTGTCTCAGAGGCCATCTGCTGCTTCAGAATGAGACTGCCTATCTCCTTTCGTCACTGGTGCCAGAAGCTCATTGAAATGGCCCCTGAATGCAAATTTAGTTCCTTTTATGGGATATGGATGGCCCAGAAGTTGCTGTTGACACACTGGGTGAAGAATGGAAGGGTTGTGTTGTACAAATCATGGAGAAACAACAAATAGGTTTCTCATGAAGCGGGGAGTCACACCCCTTGGCTGTGTCTGCCTGATATTGAGTAAGGGATATTCCTGTTGTAGACCAAGGAGAAAGAAAGTACAATCTGTTTGGAGTAGCATTGTCGATGCTAATCTGAATATTATCAATGTGGTTTTTGTGGAAAAAGTAAAAGGAAAGAAAGATATTCCTGGATTGACCAATGCTATTATGCCCAGTTGCCTGGAGCCCAAAAGAGCTCAAAACTCACCACATTTTAGCTTGTTTAAAAAAAGATGAAGTCCACCAGTATATTGTGAAAAGAAAGAAGGTAAGAAAAACCCAGAACCCGAAACACCCAAGGCACAGCATCTTGTGACTCCATGTGTTCTGAAGCACAAATGACAGCAGTTGTTTAGAAGAAAAAAAATAGTAAGAAAAATAGGAAGAGGCCTCAGAATATACTAAACTTTTGGCCAAGAGAAGAAATGAAAGAAGCCAAAGAAAAAAATATCTGAACAGATTGCCAAGAGACAGAGGTTGTTCTCTGAGAGCTTCTACTTCTAAGTCTAAGTCAGGTCAAATAAGATTTTCTAAAAGTAATAAATAAGTTCAGGCATTAAAACAAATAACTAAATAGTCATTGGAACATTCCTTTCCATTTAAATTTAGGGTTATAACTATTTTAATGCTATCAGAATAAGTCATTCAATCCTAGAAGACAACATGCATGTGTAATTTCAAATAATAAGTCAAGGTGTGTAATTTAGCCTAATTAGTGAAGCAAGAAGTGTACAACTACTTATCACAAGAATAGTTTTAAGTGATTATAGAGATTGCAGGCATCATAAAAATGATAATTGAGAAGCCGTTTTGGATTTTGGGACAGCTGGCAGTGATGTAGAAGAAAATGGGAAATGAGCGCCATAAATGTATCAGATTTTACATATTGAGATGCTTACAATTCATTTTGTTGAAGTATAAATATGTCCATGCTTTTTCAGATCAAAGGTTACTTTACTAAACATGATATCTAATACAATAAATATTTGAGACTTTAAATACAAAACTTACTTTTTTAAATACACAGTGAGAGGAGCAAGAGTGAACACAATGAATGGTCTATTCAACTTGTTCTTTTTAATTTCATTTTAGTGTATGTATTGCCTTAAAGACATTTTTCTCTTTTCAGAAATTGATCTTAATAAGTTTGTAACAGTGTGAAATGAGATTGACAATATTTTCTTCATAAAAATGTATCATCTCTGTTATAGATTCTGGATATCTGCCATGTGAGAGTGATTTCAGCTGCTTTAATCAGGTCAGTCATTACACCTTCTGGCTATTATTTTTCAGCTAACTTTCTTAATTGTTATAATATAATATTAATACATTTATTTCGTTAGACATGTGTTCTGTCGGAAATACAGTTAATGATTTCGTTCTTCTCAATGTAGCATTTAGTGAGCAAGATTACATCAATGACTAAACGCTTTGGAAGGAATGAGTGAATTCTGCTGAAAGTAGGCTTGATAGTAGATTGAAAAGAATAAGGCATATAAAATTGTTAAGATAATAAATATATGAAATAGTACAGTTGTCAATATATGCCTCAGGGTGAAAATAATGACATATGTTAAAAAATTGCATGTTGGTAAAAATTGATAGACAAATTTCAAAAAGATTAAGTAAGTCCTATAAATGCATACAATTCTTCAGAACTGTTATTATTAACCAGGTCATTGCAACATTTCTAAATTGACATGTTTCTCTCCATCACTGAATACTCGAATGCACATTGACTTAAGAGAGAATGTGAAATCCTAGCTCAGATGAACCTTAGGGAAATATTCCTAAGGATTTTATAAATAGAGGGAAGAATATAAAAGGTGGCACAGGCAATCTCAGTCCATTCCCCTCCCCAAGAAAGGTGGGCAGGGGCCTCCTGGGCTTTGCAGCATGCTCAGTGTGTCAGGTCTGCCTTCCTTTTGTATTAAGAATTGTCATTTTGTATTAAGGGCTCAACATTTTGAGCGTCTTGGTAGGTTTGTAATGATCAGCTTACTTGGAGCAATCAGTGTCCCTGTGCAGTCAGTATGTAAAGATGGTCTTGGTCCATTGCATCTGAACATGCCAGTCTGCTTGGAGCAGTCAATCTGTCTCTAAGACCAGTATGTCTGGGTCGTCATATTCCAGCCAATTGGAGTGTCCGTCACACCTTTGCATTTCTCCCATATATTTTTTCTCCCTGGGATACAGCCAAAAGAAGATCAATATTCTAGGTGAATTAGAATGAGAAATTACTTTGTACCCACGTATCAGCAATGCCCTTCTGACTTACAGATGCCTGAAAGGAGCCTTCACTTTGTGGGAAAGGTGATCTTCTCTGCCCACATGTCTTCAGTCCTGGCTCTGAGGGTCATATCTATGATGTTGCATGGACAAGGAAGATAAGAGAGGGAGCATGGTGAGCTCACCACAGGCCAGGCTTCACAGACACCAGAGATTTGAGGAACACCAGATTATAAGAGAGAAACACTACAAACAGTAAAGACAACTGAGCCTGTGAGAAGCAACAATAACAAAGGAAATCAGAAAGAAACTTACACAATTTTAATTTCCTAACAGATTTAAAAACACATATAGCTATAAAATAAGAACAGGATGCTATGAGAAGAGAACAATCAGAGAATAAGAAAAAGTTCTTGGAAATTAAATCTGAGATTGCAGTTTAGCTGAATATCAAGTAAGTTAGCTGAGATAAAATAAAAGGTGATTGCAGGAAATTTCCTAGAATATAGAATAAAAAATTGAAGAGATATCATGAGAGAAAAGGTAAGAGAAATGGAGGTTATGCCTAGATGGTCCAGCAAATATCTAACAGAAATTTTTGAGAGAGATATCTGTAAAAATTGACAACTCTTTCTTTCCTAATAACTAAAACAAAAGCTCAGAGGTTGAATCTTACTGGACTAATGAGTTTTGGGCCTACCACTGAAGAAAATACTATGTGAAAAAGTAAAAGTCATATATTCATTTTCAAACACTAAAATTAGCTTAAAGGCACAAAGATTTAATATAGTTATAGACGCAAATATTACTAGTCTTGCCTAAGTGAATGCAAAATTACAGCTGACAGAAGATGAAAGTATAGGTGCATTAACAAGTTGGGTCATCAAGAGATGTTTAGAGTTGTAGGGGTAAAAGAACTAACCATTTATGTACATCATTTTGAGATACAATAATACTAATAGAAGAACTAGAGGAATAACTTTGAATTATATAAGAACAGAGAAGGGGAAGGGGATAGTATTAAATAAGCTAAATCTCTCCTCTCGTGTAACAAGGGATTAAGAGTTAATATTTCTGGAGGATTGAGTCGTGCACCCCAGTTTGAACATGTTCTTAGTCTTGGTACCTGTTTTTGCGGGTGTGGACCCATCATAAATAAATCTCTTCAAGATGTTACCTCAGTTAAGGTATGGCCTCACGGAATTAAGTTAGGCTTTCATTCAGATTCTTAGATTCCTTTATAGGCAGAAAAAGTCAGATGAGATAGAAGCTACAGAAGCTGGAAGTCAATGGAACCTAGAAGAGAAAGGAGAAGACATTTCCATGTGGATTGCCATGTGACAGAATAGTGAAGGACCAAGGATCACCAATAGCCAGCTCCAGCATGCTGCAGTCTTCTGAGAGAAAGCATAATCTTACCAGAGTCTCAGTTTTAGACATCTCCAATCTCAAAATTGTGAGCCAATAAATACCCATTTTTAAAGCCCGCCCATGGCATGAATTTGCTTTAGCAGCCAGGAAATTAAAACACTATCTAAAATCAATAAACTGTGAAGAAGTATATTACTTGCCCCACTCACATGGACTAATATAATATAAAAACTCATTGAACTAAAGTCAAGAGCATGGGTTATCAGTTTGGGGCCTATTGTACAGGGTCCTAGATAGTCAGCTCTTACAGCTGTCACATATATTTAAGAGGTGCAAAAGTTAATTCTAAATTCTGAGATGCTGAGCTGTTTGTATATAACTGGGTCATTCCCAGAAACTTTGGGTATTTATGTAACATCTGAGACTCAGAGTTAGAGCTCTGAAGCTATGGAAAGCCAGCAGTACCCCCATAAAGGAACGATTTAAAAAGTTGAAAAAGTGATCAGACTTCAACTAGAGATATGAATAAAGCTGATCTGGATAGGGACTAATATAGATCAGAACACAGGGTAAGGAATGATATCATACATATTTTAAAACTTCAACTTCTGTATAAGACCAAAGGGAGAGATGTTTATTTGGTGCAAAATTTATACTTTGGGTAGCATATTACCTAATTTAACTTGTATGGTCAGTTTAGTTGAACACCATATAGGGCATGAGATTTTGTTGGTTTGTCCAGGTTAGTGTGATACCCTGATATATCCTAGAGTAATTTGGGCAGTGAAAAATGAAGTATTTGCAAAGTCCCCTTGGGGGAATAGGAAAAATGGAGGAAATATTCCACTTCCCCAGAGAATTTCTGATATTCTCACAAGCAGTCGGTACAGCAAAAAAAGTCCTTGATCTTGGGGTTTGCCCCTATGAAACTTATTCTTACAAAATATATGCTAAGCCTACTTAAAATTATGCAGGAGTCACCCCAGAGAACCTCTGTTGTTGTTTAGATGTGGCCTCTCTCTTAAGCCAACTTGGAAGGTAAACTCAGTGTCCTCCCTTCTATGTGTACATGACTCCCAGGGGTGTAAATCTCCCTGGCAACATGGGACAGAACTCCCAGGATGAGCCAGAACCTGGCATCATGGGATTGAGAAAGCATTCTTGAACAGAAGTTGGAAGAGAATAATGAAACAATGTAAAGTTTCAGTGGCTGAGAGATTTCAAACAGAGTTGAGAGGTTACCCTAGAGGTTATTCTTATGCATTTTATAGATATCCTTTTTAGTTTATGGTGTATTGGGGTGGCTAGAGGGAAGTACCTGAAACTGTTGAGTCATGTTCCAGTAGCTTTGATTCTTAAAGACAATTGTATAAAGATAGAGCTTTTACAATGTGACTGTGTGGTTGTGAAAACCTTGTGTCTGATGCTTCTTTTATCCAGAGTATGGACAGTTGAGTAGAAAAATATGGACAACAAATAAATAAATAATAGCAGTATAAGGGATAAAATAAATTGGGTAGATGAAAATACTAGTGGTCTATGAGAGGGAGGGGTAAGAGGTGTAGCATGTATGGGTTTTTTCTTTTTTTTCTTTATTTCTTTTTCTGGAGTGATGGAAATGTTCTGAAAAAAAGATCATGGTGATGAATACACAACCATGTGATGATATTGTGAGCCATTGATTGTGCACCATGTATGGACTGTATGTGTGTGAAGATTTGTCAATAAAAATATTTTTTAAAAAAAAGAATCACATGACTTCCAGGCCAAGATGGTGGCTTAGCAATGTGCGCATTTTAGCTCGTCCTCTAGAACAACTACCAAATAACCAGAAACAGTACAGAAGAGTTCCCAGGGCCACAACAGTGACCGGACACACAATGTACCCCAGTCTGGACCAGCTGGACTGGCTGCAAGCACCACCCCCCCAGAACCGTGAGTTCCCCAAGCCGTGGTGGCCGGTGCCCCTCCCCCACAGGCTGCGTCCCAGAGGGGAAAGGAAAAAGACTTTACCAGCAGCAGGGGCTGAGCCCAACCAAACAACAATTGTGGAATTAATTAACAAATTCTGACTACTAAAAATAGGCCCCCAGCTCAGGTGAACCTGGTCAAAACGGAGGATGCTCCTTTTTGCCCTGGTGCCAAGGGGGCAGGGCTGACGGAAAAAGAAAAAAAAAAAAAGAAACACAGAGGCTATGTTTCTACAGAGGCTTGACTGCCTTTGGATATAGCCACAGGACTTCTCAGGCTGCAACTGCCCCAGGCATAGAGAGAAACAAGCTGGTTTGAGGGTTTGTCTGGAGCCTGTGCCTTCTGCAGGGGAGGGGTGGAGCCCAATTCAGGGGGAATCCCTCTCTTAAGGAATTCAGACACCAGGACTTGGTAATTTGAAGCCATTAATACCAGCCTGCAACCTCTCCTCTGTCTCCACCACTCCCCCAGCAGGGAGAGTCTGCCAAAATTAAAGGTACTGCATCATCTTATGCTGGTGGGACCTGCAGGCAGACAAGCACCACATACTGGGCAGGATAAGAAAAACAGTGTCCAGAGACTTCACAGGGAAGTCTTTCAACCTGCTGGGTCTCACTCTCAGGGAAAACCGATGCAGGTGACTCTTTCCTCCTGATAGGAGGCCAGTTTGGTCTG
>PVIY010031789.1:0-29613 GCA_004026745.1 Myrmecophaga tridactyla | reverse complement strand
CGAAGACATGTTTTCTGCTCACAAGAGGCTAATTTTGCATCCAGCATCATGTCCGTGAAGACCTATCATTTCAAACAAGATCCTAAAAGCCATATCCAAATGTAAGCTCCTAGAAGAGGAGGCTTCATGCTCTTACAGGTGCATTCCCAGTGCCTTATAGTACAGGGCACACAGAAAGTGTACAATAAATATTTTTTAAATGAATCCGCAAAGAGTAAAATTCAATTTTAATATTCTTCAATATATCACAGATTCTTTTATAAAACACTGTACAAATATATCATCCTAGACTATATCTCTGTCACAGAAATAACATAAGAATATAACAGTGGAGTTCTCCTTGTCCTCAAAACCAGAATTGTAACATGATTCATTTATAGTAAAGCAAGTTACATACATATACTTGCTATGGCAGATGTAAAGTCTATTTTCTTAAAGTCGAATCTTCAATATGCTTGGTGTTAATATTAACATTTGATTTTCACTTTCTGTTCCCACTCACAAATTCAATAAAAGGCCCTCAATACAGTAAAATATTCATGCAATCAGAGCAGGAGTGGATGGATATGACCGTTAAATCAGGGCAAAATCATAGCTTGAAGACTGCATATAGACCTGATCTATAAGGAAACACATTAAAGGGAAGTGAGTGATGATGTATGCAGCCTATTACAGAGGCCACCATCTACTCTTCCATAAATCATCTTCTCATCAATATCAGAGGAGAAAAAACAAACTAGAACAACCATGAGTTAGCAAAGACACAATGATAATGTATACTCCATTACCTGTTGGGGCCTTGGTGTCCACTTTCTTGCTCTCCTGGTTGCCCCTCTGGGCCCACACATGCACCGTGTACTCCACACCCGGCCTCAGGCCCGTCAGCACGGCGCTGCTCTGCTCCTTCCCCACAGGAACCTCCTGGGTGTCTCCATCGGCAGAAGTGTAGCGCACCACGTACCTGTCAATGACGGCCTGCACCGGGTCCCAGGAGACACTGGCCGTGTTCTCCGTCACCTGGTCAGTCACCAGGTTTTTGGGGCTGTCAATGTCTGAAAGGAAAATGCTGATCAACAAGCGCTATTAACAGGCACCAAAGAGTAAGACCATTTAGCTTGGGCTGAGACCATTTCTTGTTCTTGTGGTTCCCCCATTTCATATGCTCTTGGCTTTCAGTGGTTCATGGACCCAGACTTTGACTCCACAGCTGGATCCTTGCATCCTCAAGGAGGCAGCACAGGAGAGTAGAATCCAGAGCACTAGGTCCAGAGTCAGAAGAGCTGGATTCTAGTCCCAGCCCAGAGAGGCCGAGCTAAGAGGCAGGAAGAGCCCTAGGCTGGAGCCAGTAGACCTGGGATTTAGTTCAGCCATGCCACCAGCCAGCTGTGGTCCTGGACAACTCAGCTGCTTCCGGCTAGGTCCTGTAAAATGTAGAGCTTAGACTAAACACATTTTATGACACGACGGTATTACATGAATAAGGCATGAATCACCTGCTAACTTTGTGACCTTGTACAAATCATGCACTACTTGGTAGGTAAGTTTTCTCAACTGTAAAATAGGGATAATGATTCCTTTGGTGAGTATTAAGTAAATGAGGGGTAAAAGAAACCCTTATTCATTGCATGTGGAAAGGGATAATGCTTCAACCACTTTGGTAAACAGTTTGACAGGTCCTCAATTGTTCTCAATTGTATGACCAAATACCCTATCAATTCAATTTCTTCATCTACCCAAGAGGAATGAAAAATATGTCCACACGAAAAGCTATACACAAATGTCCATAGCAGTATCATTTGCAAATAGCCAGAAAGTAGAAACAATGTATATGTCCATCAACTAATGAATGAATAAACAACATAAGGTATATCCATACAATGGAATATTATTCAACCATAAAAAGGAATGGAGTCTTGGTACATGCTACAGCCTAGATGAACCTTGAAAACATTAAATGAAAAGGCCAGTCACAAAAGAATGCACACTGTATAATCCTTTTTTATGAAATGTTCAGAATAAGCAAATTTATAGGAAGAAAGTAGTGGATTCCTAGGGCTGGAAGAGTGGGAGGGTGCAGGGATGGGGGGGTGACTGCTAAAGGGCAAAGGGTTTCTTTTTGGGTGAATCAAAATGTTTCTGAAATTTGATAGCGGTATTGGTTGTACAACTCTGTGAATGGACTAAAAACCATTAAATTGTACATGGTAAAGGGGCAATATTTATAGTATGTAAATCATATCTCAATAAAGGTATTATTAAGGATGAGAGATCAGATATCAAATAACTTGAAAATTCATGAACTGTTATATATAATTAGGGCACTTGGTACTGGGGTACTCAGTAGCTACTCAAGAGAAGATTTATTCACTAAGAAAGTAATAATGTTTCCTTTTGCTAAAGAATTCACAGCAAAAGCCATTTCCTTTAAGTACTTAGCAGGTGGCTCTTAACATATACAGTTTCTTTATATTCCTTTCCTTTCAAGATGAACTATTTAGTGATTGATCACAAAGGAAATATGTACTCAGAGAAAAGTGGGTGAAAGTGGCCTATTACCATTAGTTTTTTCAAGACCAAAATATGAGGCCACAAAATGAGGTCTTTATTTTGAGAGAATGTGTTAAAGATAAGTGAAGGACGATGTGTGTGTCCACAGTATATTACACAGGGCTACAATATGCTCTTCCATAAATCATCTTCTATCATTCTCAGAGAAGGAAGCTGATCTTGACCAACCTCAGGCTTTGTGTGGCAGGTCTTATACTGCCTAAGAACAAAGCTCCATTACCTGTGGGGGCCTTGGTGTCCGCTTTCTTGCTCTCCTGGCTGCCCCTCTGGGCCCACACATGCACTGTGTACTCCACGCCTGGCCTCAGGCCCGTCAGCACGGCGCTGGTCTGTTCCTTCCCCACGGGAATCTCCTGGGTGTCTCCATCGGCGGAGGTGTAGCGCACCACGTACCTGTCGATGACGGCCTGCACCGGGTCCCAGGAGACGCTGGCCGTGTCCTCCGTCACCTGGTCAGTCACCAGATTTTTGGGACTGTCAATGTCTGAAAGGAAAATGCTGATCAACAAGCGCTATTAACAGGCATCAAAGAGTAAGACCATTTAGCTAGGGCTGAGACCATTTCCTATTCTCAGTGGTTTCCCCATTTCATATGCTCTTGTTGGCTTTCAGTGGTTCATGGACATGGTCTTCTTCTCCATAGCTGGACCCTTGCATCTTCAAGGAGGCAGCACAGGAAAGCAGAATGAGCACTAAATCCAGAATCAGAAGAGTTGGATTCTAGTCCCAGCCCAGAGAGGCCGAGAAGAGAGGAAGGAAGAACTCTGGGCTGGAGCCAATAGACAAGGGATTTAGTTCAGCAATGCCACCAGCTAGCTGTGGCCCTGGACAACTTACCTACCTCTAGCTGATCCCCAGATTTTTCAACTATAAAACCTGGGGTTTGGGCAAGAATGAATGTAAGTTTCCTACAAGTACTAATATTCTACACATCTAATTTCATTTTGTGACCTCAGACAAGTCACTTTATTTCTCTGTATTTGAGTTTCCTTATCTGCAAAATGGGGTTCTTAAAAATTATTATATTTCATTGGGTTGCTCTGAAAGCCAAGGGAAAAGTTATATAAAAAAAAGAACTGTGAAAATGTTAAAGTATTATAGTGTTCCCAGCTCCAAGGCCACATGTCATGTTTGAATATTTGCTCCACTATCCAAAATGTAATCACAGGCAAATCAGCCATTCAGATTCAATTTTCTCCACAGCAAAAAAATGCATGGGGTGGGAGGAGATAATAATAATAATACATTTCCTAAAGGGTGGTGTGAGTATTAGATGAATAAATATTATGTCCAGACCTTGGAACAGTTTCTGACACAGAGAAAATGCCCAATGACCATAGCTATTATTATTCCTGATACCATTTTGTTGATATTATGTAAATGCAAGCACTTGTGCTTCTCTATACTAAGCACATACAGGAAATCCAAAACGTATTCACCAGGAAATTAACATTTCTTTGTTCCAAACAGTTCACTGCAAAAGTCATTTTCCTAGACTAATTTGCTCATAGCTCCTATGTATACATGAGATGTTATGTTAAAGTGCGACTACTCCTGCCTTGGTTGGGCTCTGACCCTGAGAAAATTGGTGCCTACCTTCCAATGTGAGGACCCACAAGGCAGAACCAACAGTTTTGTGACTCTTGACTCATCAAACACCCCCAGCCTATAAATGAAATTGGAGAGGACAAAAAGGTGGACGCAAAGGTGAAGAGAGTTATCATGATGGTCACGTGGGTGGGACTCAAGCTTTGAATAAGTAGTTCCAATCAGACCCTTTACAGAGCTTTACATATGCCCTACACTAGTGGTTTTCAACCAGGGGCAAGTGGGGACAATTTTATTCCCGAAGGGACAATTAAAAATGTCTGGAGATATCTTTGTTGTCACAATTCACGGGAGTATGGTGGAAGGGGACAGCTATTAGCATCTAATAGGCAAAGGCCAGGGATAATGCTAAACATCCTACAATATACAGGATAGCCCCACACAACGAATAATTATTCAACCCAAAATGTTGATAGTGCCAAGATCGAGAAACCCCACCCTAGAGCTTAGGAAACACAGTGGGCTGACGTCTGGCACATACCTGGATGATCAAAGAGGTAAAAAAAAAAAAAAAAAAAAGGCCAGTTGCTGTGATGCAAAGCAAAGAGAGGCTGCATAGCAAGACACCTGTATATCCAATTGAGTGGGCAAAGGATCCATGAGTACTCCCCTTGGACCAGATATGGGCCCAGCAAAGGACAACTCACCTGGGGTTGTTTTAGAAGCTATTCAAGAGGATCACTTAGATGGGCAAGATGACACCCCCCTCCCCAAAGAAATCCAGGGAGCACCCCTCAGTGTGTGGGGGGAGGAAGAAGTATAAAATACCAATAAGAAAAATACATTTGTCAAAAGGATGACTACAGTGAGAGACCTCTGGTGGAACAGAGCAGGAGAATGGTCTCTGAAGATATCATAGAAGCATTCCCTGGAGAATAAGTCAGTTTTAATATTTGCCAGGCTTCATGCCAGGCTCAAGCCAGCTATGACTATTACATTCAAGAAAGGCCTTCCCAAACCCCTTACTGTTCCTCCCTCCCAACCCCTTGCTTCTCCTCCCTTCCTCCTGCACCAAACATAAAGGGGTTAGAAACTCTAGTTAGAAAGCTAAAAGAACAGAGTTTGAAGTACAAGGATGGTACTATAAGAGAAGCCAACCATTGTCCCACTTTTCACTACATGAAATCTTCAAATGACAAAAGCTAATGGAGAAGAGCAGCTTTAACTTTAAAAAAGCTGTGTACTAATACATGAAAATGGACCTTTAATTAGTAAAATGATACATTTTTAAGACTAGAGCAACTAGATGTTTGCTTATTTTTAACTAATAAGATGTTGTTCTGACTTTGCCTAAAATGTTCACTCAAAGGACAGAAACAAAACCAAGTGTTTAAACAGACAAAGAGGAAAAAATTAAGTTTGTAGATCACAACTCACAAGTCTGGCTCCTTCAGCATAATAGTTACTTGCATTTTCCTCATATCCAGTCCTTATCAAGATGGAGCATTTAGTATATTAATAAAAAGAAAGTGCACTGGCAGAGAACGAATGGAAGATTATGAGCAAGATGCATCAATCTTTAAAGATCAGACTTTGGAGAAAACAAAGTGAGGTAATCATTCTAGAGGAAGCCATCAAAGGAAGTGAGGAGTGCACAATTTATTATGGGGGGTATATCAACCAGCTCTTCCATTAAATTGCCCTTTCTGCCAAGGTCAGAGAAGGAAAACCAACCTCAACCAACCTCAGGCTTTGTGTGACAAGTCTTATACTGCCTAAGAACAATGCTCCATTACCTGTTGGTGCCTTGGTGTCCGCTTTCTTGCTCTCCTGGCCGCCCCTCTGGGCCCACACGTGCACCGTGTACTCCACACCCGGCCTCAGGCCCATCAGCACGGCGCTGCTCTGCTCCTTCCCCACGGGAACCTCCTGGGTGTCTCCATCGGCAGAGGTGTAGCGCACCACGTACCTGTCAATGACGGCCTGCACCGGGTCCCAGGAGATGCTGGCTGTGTTCTCCGTCACCCGGTCAGTCACCAGGTTTTGGGGACTATCAATTTCTTTAAGAAAAATTTTTTTTAAAAAAAACTAAAATTTGAAGCCACAGAAGTTATACCCACCACCCCATCATCATGATTTTCCTCTTCCACAACTCTCTTTGCACAAGGCAATGGAGGCCCCATCCTGAGTCTCTGATGGTAGTTAAGGTAGAAAGTAATCAGTCCCTTGTTCTTAATTTCAAAGGATTAATCATTATAAATCTGAAATACTTTCTAGGCTTACAGCTCCCTAAAAGGTAGAAGGAACAATGTCTATGGAGTAATTCAGCCACATCAAAACCATTAATTAAATGGCATCTGCCACAATGATCAGGGTACACAATTTATCATTTTGTCAAGGGCTACTTCACTGGCAAGCATTCTAAAAATATTAACACAAGCAATCCAATGACCAGATTCAATGAATGTCTTTGCTGAGTCTGAAAAGAACATTCTACCACGCAAATTCCCTTAGCCCTTCCAGTGTGCTGAGAGGTTTCGTGAGCAGCTCATTACTAAGAGGGAAGGGCAGCCCACTGAGGTCACCACTACAGGTCACTGTCATTCTTTGATCTTTAGAACTTTAAACTGCCAAGTCTCTTAGCTTGGGCCACATCCTGGGGTACCATGCACACTCCAATCCACAGGCTCAGAACACATTCCAACTGACCATCTCTCAATGACTAAGACAGTCAACCACGCTCCTCTCCTGTTACCTGTTGGAGCTTTGGTGTCCGCTTTCTTGCTCTCCTGGTTACCCCTCTGGGCCCACACATATACTGTGTACTCCACGCCCGGCCTCAGGTCCGTCAGCACAGCACTGCTCTGCTCGTTCCCCACGGGAATCTCCTGGGTGTCTCCATCGGCAGAAGTGTAGCGTACCACGTAACTGTCAATGACAGCCTGCACCGGGTCCCACGAGATGGTGGCTGTGTTCTCCCTCACCCGGTCCATAACCAGGTTTGTTGGGCTATCAATTTCTTGAAGGAGGAGAGGAAATAAGCGTGTAGAGTATATCATTTACTACTATCTAATTCCTGAAAGATAAATACACAGCCAAAAAGGTGACCTCAATATTTTCAGAGTCCTTTTTCTGCCTATGTTTGGGATAACTTAACGGTTTAATTAAACAAGTGGTATGAAATTCCAAGAACAAGCTAATAGTATTTAATGAAAAGTAATTTTTTCTGACAAAGACAACATTTATCTCATCTGCATAAACTTTTCCTACAAGTTGTCTTTGGATAAAAGGATTTAGCTTCATATATAAATTTCTCCTTTACCCTGGATTTATCTAATCCATTCTTAAATTCCTGATTCCTTGTGTTTCAAAGCAAAGTACTTCAACAAGTCTCTGCATCTGCTCTAATATATTATTTGGGAAGAAAATATCCTGGGAGTATAAGCTGTCAATTTTCTCTACGTAAAACACAAAGTCTGTGGCCAGGGAACCAAGATGCTTTTAAATTGATGGCAGTGAAGATCTGGGCTGATAAAAATAATCCTGCTAGTAGAATCTGTGTGGATTTCAATGTGCATAAACTGATTAACACGTGGCTCTACCACTTCCTGGTTGCTGACTTTGGACAAGGTATATAACTCAACTCTCAGTTCCCTCATCTCTAGGAAAAGGAAAATATCAGTACCTACCCTCATAGGTTATGATGGATAGTAAATGAGATGTTCCATAGCAAATGCTTAACTATGAGCTGTTTGCTATTATTAATACAATTTGAAGTGCAAAATACCATTTTCTCCTCAAAATGTAAACCTTTAGAATCATAAACTCAATAATTGGGTATATGATTAGCATGCCTTATTATCCTGTTCAAAACCCACCCCCTCAAAAAGTTGACCTTTCTGAAATAGAAGCTGCATTACACTAAATATTAGGGGGAACAAATGTTTAAATAAATGAAATAGATTGAAATACTAGTAATCAATGAAAGGGAGGGGTAAGGGGTATAGAAAAAATAGGGGGAACAAAGGTTAAAATATATTGGGTAGATGGAAATACTAGTGGTCAATGAAAGGGAGGGGTAAGAGGTATGGTACATATGAGTTTTTTCCTTTTATTTCTTTTTCTGGAGTGATGCAAATATTCTGATCATGGTGGTGAATACACAACTATTTGATGATATTGTGAGCCACTGATTATACACCAAGTATGGAATGTTCATATATTAAGAATGTTGGTGTTCGCATGTTGTTTTGTTTTGTCAATTAAAAAAAAAAAAAAGGTTTGGAGGCTACATAGGAGAGCATGGCCTTTTGTATCAGCCAAAAAAAAAAAAAACACCTGCACTACGAACCTGTGCACAATCACTTGCCACACATGGCCCATACAGCTCAGTGGGGTACACAGCCAGGTGAGACGACTTGCCTTATGGAGCAGAGGAGTTTGGACTGCATAAGAAATGTATAACATAAAAGAACAAAACAATTTAGCTCATGGGATTCTGGGTTGGCTTTGGTGGTCTAGTCTCATCTTTCATTATACTCCAGACTCAAAGGACCCATCCACCATAAAAAGCAGTTAAGGCTATTAGCCAACCAAGATGGTGGCATAAGATACTCCAGAATGCCATTTCCCCATGGAATCTTTCAACAACTAGCAAAAAACTGGCAGAACCATCTTTCTCAGAAATGTGGAAAACAAGTAAAGGATTACAGTAACTGGGCAAGTACCAAATCAAGAAAATGCAACTTTAAAAAACAGTAAGAAAATCTTGCAGTGCCCTTGCTAGTTCTTACCCCACCTCTTCCCTGGGATGGCGTACAGCCAGCCTGCACTCCCACAGTGGGTCCTTCACCTTCTTCCAGAGGGAGCAGAGTAACCTTTATGTGCAATTGCAGAGCCTGTATATCTGTGTCAAAATATTGTGCAGCAGCCTGAAATTCAACTCAGACCAACTCTCCCAAAAGTTGCCCTGAAGAAAGAAGCAACTTGTAGATAGCTAAAGCAGTGTAAGAAACAATTAAGTCAACGTTGCCTGGGGCAAAAGATTACGGGCCTTAAGTCATACAATGGAACACCCAGGAGAAGACAGTCTATTTAAAGGGAATAGAAAGAGCATTCAAATTCTTGTAAATAGGGGAATTCCCAAGGCTATAAGCAAGTCCAAGCCCAGGACCAGACACAGGCAGATAAAACATGGAGAGTATGCTGAAAGTCACGTTTGCCTCAGGCTAAATTTCTTGAAGGAGGACTATACTTTGAAAGAAAGCACCAACCAACCCAGAGCCTATTTGCAAAGAGTGTGAAAAGTGTTTATACATTTATTTGTTTGTTTTCACTACCTCCTGACATTCAAGGAAATCTCTCTCATAACACAATCTGGATATAGACTTAAGGAACAGACAACACAGGAAATAAAGCCCAGAGTTAACCTTGAAAATATTAAAATGTATAATGTGCAATAAAAGATTACAAGACAAGCAAAGAAATAGGAAATGATGGCCCATTGAAAGGAATGAGATAAAACCCAGGAAACAACATTAAAAAAAAAAAAATGGACATACCAGACAAAGATACTTTAAAAATGATCTTCAGTATGCCTAAGGAGATAAAAGAAAACACAGAGTAAGAACTAAAGGAGACAGACTTCCAGGGAAGATGGCAGACTAGGGAGCTCCAGGACCATCAAAACAACTGTTTAGGCAGAAACTGTCTGAAACAGCTATTTTTTGAACTCTGGAGGCCGGAAGAACAATGTACAACATTCAGGAAAGAGCAGGAGGAAGAAGTTGATAAAGAACAGTAAATTGCTCTTTCTATGCAGCACATACCAATGCCCATCCTCCACTCTCTTGGTAGGCTGCTGTAGAATCCAGTCCCTGGCTAGCTTGGTGGTGACAGAAAGGAACATAAAAATCCTCTTCCCCAAGAATAGGGACTGATCAGGGCTTTTGATTACCAAATTTGGATGGCTGGGGACAGGGCTCTAAGTGCAGCTGTTGTTTCACCCTGGCCCTGACAAAGGCAGTGGCAGCCATTGCTTCAACCCATCTTGGACATAAGTGGAAGCAGTGGAAATTTAAAGACATAGGGTTTCCTCAGAGCTGGGGGGACAGGTAGCTGTAGGACTGCATTTGCTGCCTCAGCACTGAGGAGTCATTGGAGAAGCTCATGGCACCTGTGCTGGTTTGAATCTCTTATGTACCCCCTAGAAAAGCCTAAATTCTTTTAATCCAATCTTGTGGGGGCACACCTATTGTTGGTACCTTCTGTTTCCATGAAGATCTGACACCACTCATTCAAGGTGGGTCTTAATCTGCTTGCTGGAGTCCTTTAAGAGAGCTGAGAGTTTAGAGAAGCTAAGAAAAAAAAATGCCCCAGAAATGCTAAGCTAAGAGATGAAATCCAGGGCTTGCCCCAGAGAAGCTAAGAAATGATCCACTGACACTTAGAGAGAGAAACACCTGGAAACACTAAGAGAAGACCCACAGAACACACAGAGAAAACTCCTGAAATTAGAAGCTGAAAGTGATGAACTGGGATCAAGAACCAACAGACACCCATCATGTCCCTTTTCAGCTGACAGAGCTGTTCCAGATGCTGGTGGCCCTTTTTCAGAGTCCAGGTGTCTTTCATCTTTTTGATGCCTCAATTTGGATATTTCCATGACCTTAAAACTGTAAATTTGTAACCTAATAAATCCCTTTTGTAAATGCCAATTCATTTCTGATATAATGCATTCTGGCAGCTTTAGCAAAATGAAGCACTCCCCTTCTTGATAGCCTCCACAGGGCAGTTTGGAACTGGTCTGCAACCCCTCCATGGTCCCCAGCTCTATTTTGTTTGGAAAAGGCTCACCTTTCTGGGGTGCTCCTTCTCCTAGAATTTGCCTTCCAGGCAAAATCAGCTTGAGACAATAAAATAAAATAAAAAATGAAAAGGCAGACAGTCTGGAAAAAAGGCCTGCCAGCTTCAAATACCCAAGAGAGGCAACAACCAAACTCCTATGAAAGAGCAATTCTGAAACCAATAAGTAAAATCCCAGGACAAGACAGAGGTCCAGAAATACAGAGAAAACCCTGCACAAGCATTTGCCTTGGGCAGAAGTCTCGAAAAGAGGGCTGAAGCTCAAGAAAATCTCTCTCTTATTACCATCTGATTACAAAACCAAGAAACAGATATCTCAGGAAATAAATCATGTAGTTAACATGATTTAAAATATTTAAATGTACAGCATGCAACAAAAGGGTGCAAGAAACAAAGAAACTGGAAATGACAACTCATCCAAAGGAGGATGATATAAAAATACAAAAAAAAATGCCAACAAAGAAGACAAGAATGGACATACCAATGACTTTAAAAGAGTCTTCTTAAAAATACTCAACAGAAGAAGGAAAGATCCACTGACACTTAGAGAGAGAAATGATCAGGAAAGTATATCAGGAAAACAATGAATGAGCAATATGAGAGTCTAAGTAAGGAAATAGAAATTTTAAGAAGGAAACAAACAGAAATAGTGAAGTTGGATACCACAATACTGAAAGGAAAAAAGACCCAAAGTGTTTCAAGAACAGATCAGAGCTGGAAGAAGAAAGAATCAATGAACTTGAAGACAAGATACTTGGAATGAGTCAGACTGAAGAGTAGAAAGAAAACAAAAACATTGAAAGTGAAAATAGCCTCAGACATCTCTGGTACACCATCAAGCTCACCAATACACATCTTATGGGTTTTCCAGAAGGATGAGATAAAGAAGGAGAAGGATATTCAAAGAGATAATGACACAAAACTTCCTAAACCTAGCAAAGGAAGTAAAAAAAAAGTTCCATTTGCAATAGCAACCAAAAGAATAAAATATTTAGGAATAGATTTAACTAAGGACATAAAAGACCTATACAGAAAACTATAAGAAATTGCTAAAAGAAGTCATGGAAGAACTAAATAAATGGAAGGGCATATAGTGTTCATGGATTGGAAGGCTAAATAGAGTTAAGATGCCAATTGTACCCAAATTGATTTATACAGTCAATGCAATACGAATAAAAATCCCAAAAGCTTACTTTGCAGAAATAGAAAAACCAATACTTAGGATGGATTGTATGATGTGTGAATAAAACTATTTTAAAAATAAACAGAAAGCTACAAGTGCTGGGAAAAAATGTGGAGAAGAGATGCATCGATTTACTGTTAGTCGGGAAGCTGGGTGGTGCAGCTCTTCTGGAGGGTGGTGTGGTGGTTCCACAGGAGGCTAGGGCTGGGGCTGCCATATGATCCTGCAACCCCATTGCTAGGTATATATTTGGAGGAACAGAGAGTGAGAACATGAATGGACATTTGCACACTGGTGTTTATGGCGATGACAGTGTTCATGATTTGCAATGGACAGAGGTGGCCTAAGGGTACATCAATTGAGGAATGGAAAGGGGAACTATGGCATACGCATACAATGGACTACTAAGTGGCAAGAAGGAATGAAGTTGTGAGGCATGCAACTAGGTGAATGAAACTTGAGGACAGTATGTTGAATGAAATGCCAGAAACAAAAAGACAAGTATTATCATGCCTCACTCATAAAGATTAACTATAATATACAAACTCAGAGAGTTGAAGTCAAGAGCATGAGTTATCAGGTTGGGGCTTATTGCAAAGGGTCCTAGATTGTAAACTCTTACAGCAGTCACATCTATTTGGGAATGGTAACTGTTTCTTCTAAATTCTGAGATGCTGAGCTATTTGTACATAATCTGGTTGTTCCCTGAAACTTCAGATATTTATGTAACACCTGAGACTCAGAGTTACAACTCTGATGCTATGAAATTCAGCATTACCCCATACAGAAACTATATAAAAAGTTGTAAAAGTGTTCAACATCAAATAGAAATATGAATGAAGCTTATAGGGATAGGACTAATGTAAATCAGAATACAGGGCAAAGGATGGCATGGTCTATGTTTTAAAACTTCAACTTCTGTGTGAGAAAGGAAGAGATGTTTATTTTGTGCAAAATTTATATTTTTGGTATTGTATGATCTAATTTAACTTGTATGGGAAGTTTATTCAAACACCATAATTACACAGAACCTTGAATGTGGAGTGAGATCTCGTTGGTTTGTACAGGTTAGCGTGATGCCCTGATACATCCCAGAGTAATTTGGGCAGAGAATAAAAAAGTATTTGGAGGCTGGAGAGAAAGAAGGAAATATTAAACTTCCCTATATAGGGAATTCCTGATATTCTCACAAGCAATGGGGAAAACCAATTCAATAGGCTAAGCCCTTGATCTTGGGGCTTGGCCCTATGAAACTTATTCCTGCACAGGAGAAGTTAAGCCTACTTATAATTATGCCTAAGAGTCATTCCCAGAGAATACCTTTTGTGGCTCAGATGTGGCCTCTCTCTTTAAGCCAACTTGGCAGGTGAACTCACTGCCCTCCCCACTACGTGGGACATGTCTCCTAGGGGTATAAATTCTCCCTCGCAACATGGGACATGACTCCCAGGGATGAACAAGGACCAGGCATCACAGGATTAAGAAAGCCTTCTTGACCAAAACTGGGAAGAGAGAAATGAAACAAAGTTTCAGTGGCTGAGATTTCGGGGTCAAGGTCACCCTGGAGGTTATTCTTATGCATTACAAATAATGCATAAAATAAAAGGATACTAGATATCCTTTTTTAGTTTATGGTGTATTGGTGTGGCTAGAGGGAAGTACCTGGAACAGCTGAACTGTATTCCAGTAGATTTGATTCTTGAAGACAAATACAATTATATAGCTTTTACAATGTGAGCATGTGATTATGAAAACGATGTGTCTAATGCTCCCTTTATCCAGGGCATGGACATATGAGTAAAAAATAAGGGCAAAAAATAAATAAATAATGGGAGGTTGAAAATACTAGTGGTCAATGAGAGGGAGGTATAAAGGCTATGAGATGTATGGGTTTTTTCTTTTGTCTTTTTATTTATTTTTCTGGAGTGATGTAAATGTTCTAAAATGATCATGACAATGGATACACAACTATGTGATAATATTGTGAGCCACTGATTGTATACCTTGGATGGACTGTACGGTGCATGAAGATTATCTCAATAAAAATATTTTTAAAAACCTTTTGTGCACCAAAAGACCTCATCATAAAAGTAAAAACACAACTTACAGAATGGGAGAAAATATTTGGAAAGCACATATTCAATAAGCATTTAACACCAAAAAGACATCAAGAACTCCCATAACTCAATTAACCAAAGGATGAACAACCCAAAAAAATTTGATAAGACATTTCTACAAAGAACATATACTAATGACCAATAATTACATGAAAAGATGATCAACCCCATTAGCCATTAGGGAAATGCATATCAAAGCCACCATGAGATACTATTTCACACCACTAAAATGGCTACTATTTTAAAAACTGGAAAATCAGATGTTGGAGAGAATACAGAGAAATAAGAACCTGTGTCCATTCTTGGTAGGAATGTAAAATGATATAGCCACTGTGGAAGATAGTTTGGCCATTTCTCAAAAGTTAAGTATAGAATTAACATATGACCAGACAATCCCATTAGTAGGTATTTACCAGGCAGAATTGAAAGCGGGGACTCAAGCTGATATTTACAGTGACATTCATAGTAGCATTATTCAAAATTGCCAAAAGATAGAAGCAATCCGAATGTCTCTCAATAAATGAATGGATAAACAAAATGTGGTATATGCATATAATGGAATATTAATCAGCTGTAAAAAGGAAAGAAGTTCATGTAACAACGTGGATGAACCTTAAAGATATGTTGTGTGAAATAAGCCAAACACAAAAGGAAAAATACTGTATGAACTCACTGTTACAAAATAATTAGAATGAGCAAACTCATAGTAATGGGAACTAGAATACAGGTTACCAGGGACTGTGGTGGGGATAGAGAATTGAGAGTTAATGCTTCAATGTGCAGAGTTTCTCTTTGGGTGACGGAAAACTTTTGGTGATGGATGGTGCTGATGGTAGCACAACATTGGCAATGTAATTAGCACCTCTGAATAACATATTTGCATTGTGGTTAAAAGGGGAAATTTTAGGTTGTATATATGCTACTAGAATAAGATTTTTTTTTAATGCCATAGGACTGTACAATTCAAACAGTGGACCCCAATGGAAACTATGTTCTACAGTTAATAATATAATCATAATAATATTGTATGAATGTTACAAAGGTACTACACTAATAAAATGTGTGTTAATAATAGGGAAAACTGTGTGTTGGGCTGGGGCAATAAACACAAACTCTGTATTTTCTGCGTGATTTTTCTGTAAACTTACAATTTCTCTAACAAAAAAAAAAACCACTTATGAGTTCCTCAGTTCTCATATTCTCATACCTTAGCATATGCTCTTCCTCTGCTAACTACTGCTGATCCCTGGAGGCTTTGCTCAGGCAGCACCTCCTCCAGACAGCCTGCCATGACCTCCTCTCCTATCCCAGTCTGAGGCAGGCACTCTTTTCTCATGTTCCTATAACACCATGGACGTTCTGCCCTAGAACATCACTCATAATACTTCATCTTTTGACTTGTCTTCTCTGCCCCAAAGGGTTGTGAACTCCACACAAGCAAGTGTTAAATTCTTTATCTTTGTATCCCCAGACCCTAGCTCTATGCCTAACTGCCTGAGCAATACCACAGCCCAGGTGCTCCCCTTATGCTGGGGTACTTACTGACACCACCCTACCTGACAGACGGGAAGGATCCTGTCCAGTCCAGCATCCATTATCTTACAGAGGCTGACCCACACACTCTATCTATTTACTCGAAATCCTATTAAACAGAAAGCTATGGATAATTTGAACTAAGAGTTATCAACTCAGGGTCCACAGGCTAACTCTGAACCACTGTCTGTTCTTGTAAATAAAGTTTTACTGAAACATAGGCCCATTCGTTTACCTATTACCTATGGCTATTTTAGTGCATCAAGAGCAGATTGAGGGCGGCTGCCGTGGCTCAGCAGGCAGAGCTCCGACCTGCCGTGCTGGAGGTCTGGAGTTCGATCCCTGGTGCCTCCTGCCCATATGCAAATTTAAAAAAAAAAAAAAAAAAAGCAGATTGAATCATTGCATGTTCACATTCAGAGACCTTAAGGGCCACAGAACCAACAATCTTTACTATCTGGTCCTTTACACGAAAGTTTACTGACGCTGATTTTAAACAAATCTAGGCCTCACCATCCTTACCGTCTCCTTCTTCTCTCCCCTGGAGAAGAGGTCAAGCTTTTCCACTCTCTAGGGGGCCCATCTAAGATCCAGGAAGCCATCCCCCATGAAATACTTCAAAGGCCAAATGTTGATTAACACTCGAAGAAATAACCAAGGCTATCACCTCACTGTGTGCCAAGCACTTTACATGAATTAACTCAAGGAATGCTCATAACCACCCTCGGGTTCGTAGACACTCTTTTACACCCCATTTTACAGATGAGAAAACTGAAGGTCAGAAATAAAGTAACTTGTCCAAAGCTACTAGCTGGTAAATGGTAGAGCTGGGATTAGAACCTGGGCGGTCAACTTCTGAAACCATATTCCTAACTATGTATCTGCTTCTCTTGGAGCCCCTATACCATGACTGTCAGAATGGAGCCTGGATGGTAACTGAGTCTTTCTCCCGTGGATTCCCTTGCAAGTGTGTAGAACCTCAATTGGATGATAGCCTCAGGCTTCTCTGATTTCAGGGGTAGTGTCAGAGAGTTTAAGCAAAAAGGATGGCCGGGCTGTTATCCCCAGGGCAGTATCGGGTCACTGGCAGGTCCACACTGAGCAGCACAACCGGGTGAAGTATGGGCACCTTGCAGTTTCTGAAAGCTCAAAGGCAGAGTCAGTACATTTGCTTAATGTTGACTCAGGACACAAACCATGTCCACGGTCTGAAAGAGAGGTCCAGATTATGTGCAAAGAGCCTGTACAGCCACTGCAAACTGAGATAAGCACTGAAATTCCCCATCAGCCAAATGCTTTTGAGTTTTCACATCCAAAAACGAAAATTAGAAAGTGTTACTCTAATCTGACTGAGTTCCATATAGAATTCCAACCCAAATATGTATGACCTGACCCTCTGTATCAAATAAAAAGCTTGTCTTGTTAGTGTCAGGTAAAAAGGGAAAATTTATAACTAAAAAATCAGAAATTTCTTTTTCAACTTTCTCCCCAACACCAGTAAATATATAAACAGCTGATGGTAGGTGTACAATGAACTCCTGATTTAAAACCAACGTTCTTCCTGCCATGGGAAAACCTGCTTCTGCTCCCGTTCTCCTGTTACCTGTGAGAGCCTTGGTGTCGGCTTTCCTGCTCTCCTTGTTGCCCTTCTCAGCCCACACATGGACTGTGTACATCTCTCCTGGCCTCAGACCCGTCAGCACAGTGCGGTTGTGGTCCTTGGGGACCGCTGTCTCTTCAGACTCCCCATCAGGGGAGGTGTAGCGCACCACGTACTTGTCTATGACAGCCTGAACTGGGTCCCAGGAGATGGTGGCTGTATCTTCTGTCACTCGATCAGTGACCACATTGGTTGGACTATCAATGTCTTTATAAGAACACATAAGAAAGAAAAATTAGAGGAATCATCTTGTTGATCAAGATCACAGACTTACTCCCAGAAGCTCAGAAATCCAGTTCATCTGGTTGACCTCATTCAATATCCTGCACAACGCAGGGGGTTCTTCCTGTCATCCGTGACACATGAACAATTGCTCTGCTTGAACCCTAGACTGAGGAAGGGCTTCTGAAGGACAAAGCTAATTCCTTTCATTTCCAGACCACTGGGCACATTAGAGCAAGCTTCTTCAAGTATTGATTGTACATTCCACCCTAGGTAGTCATATAGAATAAACTTAGTTCTTCTTCTGGGAAACCACCCAGCAAATACTTAAGATAGTTATCATTCTCCTTCCTAATTCTCCTCTAATCAAAGCAGCTTTACTTCGCCTATCCATTCATGCCAAATTATAGTTTCTAGACCTGGCACTTACATCTAGACACACTCCTGTCATTCCCTTTTCAAATAAGAATTTTAAAAATTCAGTTCATTTATTCAACAACCATTCCTTGAGCATCCATTACATACCAGGGGATATAATGGCATTCAGGAATCATCAATGACTAAAACAGCCAGAAATCCCTGCCCATATAGAGTTTCTATGCCAAAAGGACCAACCCAGTACAGCATGCACCGGACTCTGTGCTTCCCAATAACATACCCTGAGATGATGACGTCGGAACTATCCCTAAGTTTTGTCACACATACCCTTACTAGACCAGGGTTCTCAACCTTTGTTAACATTTGACATCCATTGAGTACCAGAGATTCGAATTCAGAAGTTCTCAAATAAACCCTGGCATCTTTATTAAAAACAAAACCAAAAACTCTGCAGGTGATACTGATGCATACCAAAGGTTGAGAACTTCCACATTAAGTCTCGTTTTCCCCAGTTTTTGCATATAACACATCTCCTGGACCCAACATTTATACTTGTTATATTTTACCTTATGGATTCCATTTAAAATTGAGTCTTTTACCCACTTTTCTTTCCAGCTTATCACTTGTGAACTTAACAGGTAAGCCATCTGAGCACATCCATCAAGGTCAATGATAAAGACACTGTACAGAACAAAGCTGAGAGCCTTTCCTACGTATAGATCTGTATCCTTTGGGGTAAAGTCACATAAAAAAAAGTTTCTTACTCTCAGAAACCTAAGCATTTTTCCTTCTTTCCCATACAGCTGTTGTTCTCTTGGCCAAGGGTCCACCAGCAGAGAAATTTCAACCTAATATAACTGCATTTTTCTTTCAACATCAACTTTAATGCCCCTTCCTTGAGCACAATGGTGGTGTTCAATTTGTGTGCAAGGAAATGAAATATTTCCATCATCAGAAGCAGCACATGATTTATTTAATAAATCAGCTGCCATTTATTGCATACCTACTAAGTGCCAGGTGCTTTGCATACACTTACTTTAACCTCATAGTAACAATGTAAGGCATTTATCAGATTCACAATGTACTAGTGGGAAAATTAATAACGATTCCCATTTTCCGAGTACTCACTTAGAGGCCAGGCTCGAGTGGTTAAATAAATTTCCTACAGTCACTCAGCTAGTAAATAGTAGTCCCTGACTAGTTCTACAAACGTTCATTGAGAACACACTAGGAGCTGCGGATTCAGCAGTGAACAAAACAAAGCCCTTCTCCTACGGAGTTTACATTCTCCTGGGAGAAGACAGACAATAAACATAATATATTTGGTGGTAGCAGCACCATGGAGTCAAATAAAGCAGGGTAAAGGGACTAGAGGCAAATGAACAAAAGACATTTATTATTTTAGACAGGGAGGTCAAGAAAGGTAGCTTTTGAACAAAGGTAGCATTGGAACAAAGACAAATGAAATGAGGCAGTGGGCCATGTGCAATTTGGGGGAACCTTACTGCAGGCAGAAGCAGCAGTAGGTTCAAAGGCCCCTTTGTGTAATCAGGAAACAGCAAGGAGGCCACTATATCTGACAGAGTAGGTATAGGGGCTGAATGGCTGAAAGTGACACCAGTGAGGTGGTAGGGCAACTGGCTTGCAGATGGCTAGTGACTTTTCCATGGAGGAAATGAGAAGCCTCTGGAGGTTTTGCACAGAAGAACGACATGATTTGACTATTGTTATAAAAGGATCACCCCAACTGATGGGGAGAGTACAAACTGTGGCAGGTCAGAAGTGGAGGTCATCTAGGAGGCCACTGCAACAGTTTATATGACAGGAGTGCAGGCAACTGTGGCAGAGATGAGGGTCGTGTGACAGCTGGGATTTGGGAGATTTCAAAGATAAAGCTGTTGGAAGCTGCAGATGGATTCAATGACTTGTTGGTTTGGGGCCTAAGCAGTTTGAAGAATGTTACCATTTACAGAGATGCAGAGACTTGAGGGAGGGGAAGGTTTGCACTTAGGGGTGGAGACAGGAGTGGGGCCAAAAGTTTGGTCTTGGACACATTAAGTGGTAAAGCCAAGATATGAACCCATTCCTGGCTATCAAAGATGATGCATTTCTACTTTATACCACTATATCCTAAATAGCAGTATTATCAGCCTTTCCTTATGGAACCACCAAAAAAATTTTTTAAATAAATGAACATGTGGATCTAAAAAGTCACTACAATCTGAAATCCAGCAGCTGTAGTAGACTGGAACTCAGAGGGAGAAAATGATCTATGATTAGAGACTCATGGGAGGCAAGGCTGGTGTACCTCATTGGCAGAGTGGGCCCCGTGAAGTAGAGGAGGTAGTGCAATCAGGACTCAACACCCGTAGGGCCGGGTCTGGGCTTCTGGAGGCTCAAGCAGGTTCTAAGAGGATGTTTAGGAGAAAGCATGCAAACAACAACCCTATCAGCGCTTCCTATGCAAGGCATGATTCTGCATATGAGAGAAGGGAATAGGCCCTCCAAAGGCAACATCCCAGTCTGAGAACATTAGTGATGAATTGAGAATGAGGTCATTCATAACAGAAAGGTGAGGATGGGGGAAGAGGACAGCAAGAACATCCCACATGTCCTGCCTTTTGGAGTCCCTTGCCCGCATCCTCTCCAAAGCAAACCAACAGTGCCTCCCACCTCCTCTCCCTACAGCAGATTACTCATGCCACTGTAGCTGCTGAACCCACTGCACAGGCTCGTGGATTTGCAGGGCTGGTGTTCGGCATGGGGTTGCCTGTATGGAGATTTCAAAGGTAAAGCTACCTCTGCATGGGGTAGGGAGATGGAAGAAGCAATAACCAGCTCTAAGGCTCTCTTTTCCCCCAAAATAGTTCCAGACTGTCTCTTTCAGTCTCTACTGAAAGAATAGAGAAAAACTAGGAAAAGCCATCTTGGCTATGAAAAGTAAAGGGGGTGGGGGGGAGGTGGGGGGGAATCATACAGGAGACCCAGTAGTGCAAACCTAGAAAGCAGACATAACTTCTCCCAACTCACAGAGCCAGCTAGAGGCAGGACCAGCCTAGGTCTCAAAACACTTTCTTCCTTCCCCTTCTTTCTCCCAATTCCCTAAAACAACTTAAGCTTCTCTTCTTGACAATTCTCAGATGAGAGTCAGATGCAGAGATACTGACATGGGAGGAAGTCTTCAGAGATGGAACCCCCAGGATAGGCCACTTTGCTGCAAGAGGCCATTTTGGCAAAGACAAAACATCCCTCACTGCCAAGAAGGGGTGTGGGGATCATTAAGTAGTTTTTCCATGTAATAAAGCTTTTCAGTAGCTGCAGAAGCTGGCCAAATCACAGATGGGTCACAGCTGTAGCCTCAACTCCAAGACATGACGCTATCGCTACCCCAGCCTCAACTTTCTCCTCAGGCCACACCTTCCCACCTGCTGGACATAGAGGCTCTTATGGGACCTTTTTCAGGGCCATTCAAGGTAAGAGAGGTTTAAGACAAGACTGCTAAAAGCTTGGAGTTCATGTGTTATTAGAATAAAGGTGAGCTTCACTTCAAAGAGATCTAATTTACAAAACCTGAATAGATTAAAGAGGTTGATTAGGAGCTCTATTCACATCAGAAAATTTATTTCCATTTTATAAAAAGATTCGCGGTAGGTTGGGAGGGAATGGCTGTCCTCAGCCTATGCTGTAACACCGAACAGCACACATCACACGTATTAGGGAAAGGCCTCTCCATTCACACTGTCCACCTGTCAGTGGAGTGGAAAATGGAACAGCCAAGGTCTAAAAATCTATGGTGGTGTGACGTTGGGGACAGGGATGGGGAACAGGGCCTATTGCACTGTTTTGAAGGTGAGTTCATGGAAAAGGGTACCTTTGGACTCCAGTACCTATGTGTTCCACACTGTTGCTTTCACAGGCTTCTACTGTCTTTACATTGTGGCAATAAAATTTGTGCTCAGAGAGATAAAGCATCTCTTTATATTGTCCTCTAGTGCTGCTTCTGGAAAGGTCATCAGTTTTGGTCACAACCAAATTCGAGCTCAAATGCCAGATGAGTTATTCACTCACTGGTTCACCATGCCTTGTAAACCCTCTAGGCTTCATAAACCTGCTAGGCTTCAGTCTTCTCATCTGTAAAATGGGGAAACAATACTTGGAATGCTGTTGTAAGTGTCGGAGATAATGATTATGAGGCTCCACAGAGCCTAGCATACATGAGGCCCCAAAATGGGAGCCATAATTATTATTTTTCAGCCACCGAGTATGTGTGCTGGGTGGCTGGGTATGGGACAGGAGTTCTGAACATTGGCAGATGTTTTCGTTTTCTAGCTGCTAAACAGATACCGTACAGTGGGTTTGCTGAAACAATGGAAATTTAATGGCTTACAGTTTTGAAGGTAAGAAAAGTTCAAAATCAAGGTGTTATCAAGGTGATGCTTTCTCCCTAATGACTGTGGTGTTCTGGGTGATCCTTGGTTTTTCTGTCATGTGGCAATGCACATGATCTGCAGCACCTTTTCCTTTCTCTTCCACGTTCCGTGGACCTCGAGCTTCTGGTGTTCCCTGAAGTTTTTCTCTCTGTGGCCTTCCCTATAAGGCCCCCAGTAAAAGGATTAAGACCCATCCTGATTCAATTGGGCCACATCTTAACTGAGGTAAACTCATCAAAAGGTTCTATTTATAATGAGTTCACACCCACAGGACTAGATTAAGAGTAAAGGACGTGTTTTTCAGCGTACATAACTCCAAGCCACCACAACAGAAGCTCATCTTGGAACATGATGTTTGGGAATATGGTAAGTTTTAGGGGCTGGGCCATTCCAAATGGAGCACTGTGTTCGGAAAGTAGTCAAAAGTAGAAAGATAATGAGAAGCAAAACTGCTCTTTCATAGAGAGTCTAAGGGGCAAAGTTCTGAGCAAACTGTTGACAAGTAAATATGCTAGGTTGTTGCACTCTGCTGTGCATAACAGCTTGTGAAATTATAACAGAGCAAGCAGACCTGTGTTTAGTACTCACTGTGGAGAGGCATGAATCAGAGACATTAATAAAGGAATAACCATAATCATTTAAAAAAAAAAAACAGAAGGGACTTTAAACTCAGTCGGACCCTTCATTTTACAGATGAGGAAACTGAGGACAAAAGAATGGCATCACGGGCCATGGTGGCTCAGCGGCAAGAATGCTTGCCTGCCATGCCAGAGGACCCGGGTTCAATTCCCGGTGCCTGCCCATGTAAAAAAAAAAAAATGGCATCACCTCTTTGCTGGGGGCCTGCCTTTCTTGTCATTAACATGAAGTAAGGCTCCGAGGGTCTGATGGAGAAGACCAGGGACATTTCCCCTTGAAAATGGTAGCTCGGCTTGTGCTTGCTGTTCTGGAAGCTGACCTGCTGCAGAATCCTTGGTCTTTCGGGAAGGTGCTTCAATGTGCTTTGAGTGTGTTAGGGTGAGGATTTGCAGCCAACCTTTCCCTTTCGTGGTATTAGTTGGAAAATACCTGGTCTAAGTCCTTTCCTCCTGGAACATGCTTATGGTGTTCTTGAATTCCAGCATCTTTTCCACCTTGTGGGATTCAAAATGTTTGAAGTAAACAGTGATTCCATCTTCCCACGAATTAAGAGTCTAGCTAAGTTTAAGGGTGTTTCCTGACCTTAAACATAATTTTGTCTTTTTTGTTGTATTTGTAAGATGCCTGATACAAATTTATTTGTAATCCAATAAAATATCCCATTCTCCTTTTAGGACATAACTGACCACAAAACACTTCTTCAGTTCCTGACATTCTAGTTGGGATAATATGCTTCTGAGTTAACCAGCAATTCAAAGCCATACGTGCTTAAATTCTTTAGCAACTCAGAGGCAAAGATGGCTGACAATGTGGTTATAGAAAGCTTCAGAAGAGAAGCTAAGGTCTAAGCTGAGCCTAGAAGGATGAGTGATTATGAGCCATTGAAGTACAGGGACCATGATTTATCATCTTTGGAAGTTTCTAAAGAGGCCATATCCCTAGCACCTACCCTGAACCCTGCAATAAATATTTGTTTAATTAAATTAATTGATAGCTAGAGGTAATAATTGTCCAGGGTGGGGTGACAACATGAATAAACCCACAGTCTAAAGACAAGTTTTCTGTGTAAGGAAACCACACAAATAGTCTGCTGCAAGAGGCTTCCCGTTGGGAAGTAGGGAGAACAGTCATGGCACAGGCTGGACAAGCCCTTCGAGGCCAAGATAAAAGAGTTCTATAGTATCCTAAAATGAAAACTCAAGAAAATTTTTTAGTTAGGAAGCAGAGAGTTTGAAAATGAACCAGGAATAATGGACAGGGTGGCCGGGAGGGGGAAAATGGAAGGCAGTTTATCCTTCTGGCTGAGCCCAAATGCTCTTAGACTTCCATATTCTGAATTCAAATTCCTGCTCTCTCCCATATCCCAGCTTAGTGATTCTGAGCTTAACTTCTCCAAGCCTAATTTTTTTTCCTATAAAATGGAAATAGTATTAGTACTTACTTCATAGGATTGCTTCGAGAATTAAATGAAGTAATTCATTAAAGATTCTTAGTATTAGTACATAGTCAGATCTCAAGTAACTCACAGCCAAAGAGAAAGCCACCAGGAGCAAGGAAGTACTTACCTTTTTCCAACTCACTAAAATATTTCGCTAGCCCACTATTTAGGCAGACTGCAGAATCTGCATTGTATATTTCTTAAATTGAATTACATCCGTATCCTTTATAATTGGCCAACTATAACCATCTCATATTCCAGATATGCAATCTGTTACATAGTTAAAATAATGCATTCAATTCTCAAATGATCTCACTCTTATTCTCACCACCCCCAGTCAGCTACTGCCAAGTCTGAACTGAAAGGACTAAAAAAAAATTTAAAGGTAAGACTCAAGCTAAACAGATTCCTTCTTTGCCGTCTTCCAAGGATTATGCTCTGCCCAGTGGTATACAGTTTAGAGCATGGCTCCCAACGTAGGGCAGGCAGGAAAACAGAGTGGTTATGGGAGGCTCACAAGTCTAAAACGCAAAGTCAAATAGTTTGTCTTGCCTATATTCCGGAATGTGGTCATCAGGAAAAAACACAGGAGCAGCAAGAAAGAAATTATAGACCATGTGGCTTTAGGTAATGGGGAGCTGTGTGCCTGGGTCCAAGGTGATAAATGCCTTGGAAATATTCAAGTGGTTGAAGGTATTAAAATAAGCAGAAGGGTGTCGGCAATGGTCTTTCCCTTGACTCCAAGACTTAAGGAGAAATTTTCAATGGCAAGATTTAAAAGAAATTTGCTTCTCCTCCCTTGTCCCTCCCAAGCGGATTTTACCACACAGAGAGACAGAATCCCTCTAACCACAAAGTCCAGAATTTTTATGCAGAGAGGAGGCAGCCAAGAAAGACATCAGAATGCAAACATAATTAAGTGTTCATTGTGCCTCCAAGGAGCTCTCACCTGTCCTGCCATTCAGGAGAACGGGTCTGCCCTCCAGGCCTTCTCGCATGGGGATGACCGCGATCTTATACTCAGTCCCGGGCTGCAGACCTGGGCACAAGTGACCAGAGCTGGGTGTGAGTACAGGCTTCAGACTCCCATCCCAGCATGATTTCCTCGTGAGGGGGGAGATGAGGGGGTCTAACCCTTAACCAAAGACTAACCTCTATCTTAAGCCAGATAAAGAGCCACAGAACCAGTGAAATTCAAGGTAACCTCAAGGGAACTTCTTGGTCAGGGATGGAGGACAGAAACGAAGTTCATGGAGTACCCTCTCCTGGGCTGGGGCACCTAGCACTTATTTCCCAAATTGATGTACAGCCCTAAATATTTTTTGCTCCTAACTTTTCCTTCAAAGCTTCTTTCCCTTTTCATTATAATAATTAGCTTTTTTTTTCCCCCTGTAGAAGCTAGTTGAATGATTGTACCTTATGGCATAAATATTCAGAAAGCCGTGCATGTGAGGCATGGGCACTCATTCTCTACCCCACCCACAACCACCACCCTACTCCATAAACACCGAGAACCCCGAGGAGTCATCTCAGGATTAAATCAGGGAATGGACAGCACAGCAAGGCCCTAGAAGAGGATGTGCCATGAAGCTAAGAAACCCTCACTTGCATGTTCCCTTCCAAAGCCCTATACTTTATCTGCTATTCATAATTGTGAATTACCTTTCTTAAAGAAGGTCCTGAAAATTGCATAATCTTCAAGCATCCCAAAATGTGAGCATCCCTGTGTGGCCCTATTTCCTGAGCAACTGTCTGATTTCCAACACAGTGATGGTTAGGCTGTGGTGTCAACTTGGCCAAGTGATGATGCCCAGTTTTCTGGTCAGGTGAGCATTGGCTTGACCATTGCTGCAAGGACATTTTGTGACTGGCTGATAAACCAGAAGGCTGGTGTATTAAATCATGAGTCAGTTGATTGCATCTGTGGCTGATTACAGCTGCCATCAACTAAGGCATGTGTCCTGCCAATATAATAACTTTATAAATTGAAGACTTTTAAAGGAGAAGATAAACTTTTTCATGGCTTTTTCAGCTGATGAGTCTCTCCTGTGGCATTCCTCCAGACCCATCATTGGAGCTCCCAGTTCACAGCCTGCCCTGAGGCTTTTGGACTCTTCCATTCCCATGGTTGCATGAGACACCTTTATAAATCTCATATTAACAGATATCTCCTGTTGGTTCTGTTTCCCTAGAGAACTCTGACTAATACAAGCTCCCAAAGGATTAGCCCAGATGTAAGACAGAAATCGCTCCCCCGACCCAGGTCTTCTTAAAAGAACTCCTTCCTGTGCCTCATGCTGAACAAATCAATATCTCTCAATCAATCTATCTATATCTCGCCCTCCATCTCTGTCTCACGCTGTCTGCCACTCTCACTTACACACAAACATACACACCCACACAAGTTCTTCCAGAAGGAATGTCTGAAGCACAGACAGGGTCTTTAAGAGGGTAGGCTGATCTGGGAGAACATGGGGTTGGTAATTTTTTAGCAAGGTGCTCTGAGTCTCCAGATGTTGGAGCTGAGCTGCAGGACTTCGGAGTGGGCCTAGGAGTTTCAGGGGTAAGGGTTCAAGCGTGATTCCTGCAGACCCAGGACACTCTGACGGGTGGCGATGCCAGCTCGCTCTGCACTCAGAACCCACCTCAGCATCCACAGCAAACATCTCACTCCCCCAGGGGTGGGCTCTTACCAGTGATGTCATATCGGCTCTTGGGGTCGCTGCTCTTGGGTACAGTGACCTCGGCCACCTCCTGTCCTGTCAAGGGGCCGTACCGCAGCTTGTAATAATCCACTTCCGTCGGAGGATTCTCCCACTCCACATCAAGAGAGCTCTCCGTCTCACCTGTCACCCAAGCAGTGCCAGCCACAGCAAGATCTAGAACAGGGGTCAGGGAAGGCCAGAGAGAGCGGTGAAGGGCTGAGGCTTCGACAGGTCTATAACAGGCCATCAGCTATCAGGTCAGCTCCCTCTCTGGACACACTGCAAGCTGGCTTTAGTCTCAAGCCACAGTCCTTACCATGAGTCTCAGAGCTACCAAAGCGTCAGGTGAAATGTTGGTTTTCAAATTGTCTTTGGAGGACAGACTCTCCCAGGAGAACCTCGCTCCCTGACCCCCTTCCATCAGACGCCATCCACACCTCCCTATCCACACTGATGTGGGTCAGGCACTCGCTACCCTCTCAGGTCAGCCGTCCAAACCACTTACCTCAGGGTTGGGTTCTCCAAACCAAACGTTCACCCTTTAGCTGCAGAGCCCCTGACTGTAGACTCAACCCCAGGCTCAGGCCGTCCATGTAAAATTTGAGAAATGCATTTTGAATTTTCTAGGAAATAACTTAATAATACAATAATCTCCTTCTTTAGTCTTCCAAACAAAGCCCTCACCTCTCAAATTCTCCTCTAAGGATTAACTGTAAGCAAAACTAGAAAGTAGGTGTATTTTAACTTGGGCCATCTTGGTAGAAGTGCCTTCTACCAAGTTTTAGTATTTCCACCAGGTACCTGTGTTCTCAGGCCCAGCCCATCCTTCCTGAGAATGGAGGGGGTTATTATGTTTATTCATGGTAAATTATTAATGGCTAAATGTCTCATCCCTCCAAACATTTTTCTCACGCACACACACAAAAACCCCAAACACACTTATGTGAAATTTCCATAACTAATACAAAATAATGGATCATTGATGTAGCTCTAAGGGAGGAACTTTGGGATTGGGGGAAGAATGGAGGCTTTGGGAGTACTTTGAATTCCAATGGCCATGTCCCAGACTGATGGTGCCTGACAATGAACTTGAGAACAGGGAAGACAAGTCGTCTTTCCCCTACCCCCACCACCCCAGTCTTTCCCCTACCCCCACCACCCCAGATTCTCAGCCTTTTCCCTTTCCTTGACTATATCCCACCTTCACCGCTTGTTCCACCCAGGCTAACTGATTTTGTACATCAGGCAGGTGGTGAACTCACTGATCCCCAGGTCCCCTCCAGCCTGGAATGCCTTTGACCCATTCTATTGTGGATAAGGCATCTCACAGAGCCTTCTCTCTGAAGCGGTTTCTTCTCCCACTGGCTCCACCTGCCAGCTTCTCAGTCCTATTTTTAGACTTCCTTCAAATACAGGAATTCCTTGAGGGACTTGAAACAGGTCAAGAGGTGAGTAATGAAAGTGATTCAAGGATTGCAGGAGTCCCACATGGCTTAAGAGAACTTGGAAGGATTCATCAAATGGAGAAGCAGGGACTTAATGAAAATGTTCAAGATCATTACAGGGATAAGTGTCTCTCAATCTGAGGCTACCCTGAGGAACAAATAAGAATGGATTTAACTTGAGTCAGATTAGGCAAAAAGAAAAACTTCACAATCGCAGGATTTTGCGAGTCCCTGGAACAAGAAGCCAAAAAGGGATAGTAAGACTTTCAGAACAGATGTCTCTTTCCTTCCTCGGGAGACTTCGGGCACTGTCCTGTCTGTAGGCTAAGGAAGAAATAGACAGAAACGTGTAAAAGGGAAAAGAGCCCCCGACATCTGTGATCTGGTCTGGCACTCATGGAAGGCCAGGTGTTGGTGTTTGTTAACCATAAACAATTTTACATAACTTCAGTGTCAGAAAAGGCCACTTTGGACTGTGATGGATCAAAACAAAAACAAAGGCCACTCCATAAACATGTCAGAACAGACCAAAACACAAACACTGTCCAAACCACAAAAATGACTAAACATCCTGCACATTCCCTCTCCTGACTAATAAGAGTGACTGCTACAACTTTCCCAATTACAGCTTTGCCTCACTCTCATCTTCCCTCTTTCTAGGTAAGATTCATTAAGATACCCAATGTGCCAGTTCGAAGGTATTATGTACTCCAGGAAAGCAATGTTTTAATCCTGATCCAAACTTGGGGGAGCAGCCATTTCTCTTCATCCTGATTCAAAACCGAAGGTTGAAATCTCTTGATTAGAGTATCTCCATGGAGATGTGACACACCCAATTGCGGGTATTAACTTTTGATTAGATGGAGATGTGACTCCACCCATT